>JABXWE010011251.1:0-33405 GCA_014611495.1 Limonius californicus | reverse complement strand
GACCTAGTTAATGGGATGCTTTCGGTGTAGGCAGAATTTTCCATTCGCATACTGCGATTTGATGTAGAAGATGGGGTTTGATAGTGGAGGGGCTCGGTTGTCGATGATGGAGCATATGAAAGACTTGCAACTGTCGGAGGGTTCGGGATTGGCAACCTTGGAAACGACATTGAACGAGTCGGAGAGGTAGGTACGGTTGCACATTTTTTCAGGGTTTGTCGGATATCGAGATTCCGGGCACATGTGTGTTGAAAGATGATATCCAGTATCGGGCTTGGTTGGAATTCGAAACTTTTCTCGATGGTGTTTATTATCTTGTAGACTGTGATTTCTGAATCCACACTGGTGTGTATGGATCAGTTCTTTCCTTTCAATTATTAGCTTCAGCCTTTTGACGAGTAGTTTTTCAGATAGTTTTGATACTATCGGTAGAAACGAAATGGAACGCTATGATGTGGCGTTTGGTGCATTCCCTGGCTTCTGGATTATTATTACCTCGGCCACCTATCAAACGTTCGATATACATGCATTTATTATATTCCATAGCTTAAGCATTTCTTGTCTAGGTGGGCATTTTATTATTTTCCCTATTAGAGCTAGATCAAATCCTGGAAATTCCCTTGGATTTAAGATTTCTTTGACTTTTTTTGCTACTTCTGGTGTGTTGACTAGTTTTATTTGCTTATTTTCTCTGCCAGCTGCCGTATCCATTATTTCATTCTCTGTTTACTATGTGCTGTTATATTTTAATATCTTTTCGACGTAGTATCGAAAGCATCTGTCTTCTGCTTCTTGTTTCAGTTCTTATTAGTGAAGTTTGGGTTATCGGTGTTTCCAATTTTTTATTGCCTTACATAAGGAATACTCGGTATTTTCGTCGGTTGGCAGATTTTGCAAGTACGTTTCAACCGATTCATTGTTATCTCTTGTATTTTTCTTCTTAGTTGTTGCGAGGGAACCACCGTAGCGTAACGGCCGAAGCACTTGACTTCGAAATTATTCTACTTTTCTACTACTAACGCTTAGGTTCGATTCCTAAACACCGCGCTTTACCAGGGTGTATTAGTAGTAGTTGGATTTTTCAAGAGTAGGACATGTGAGACCCATTTTAAAGTACGAAATCTGCAGAGCGTAGATATGCTTGGTAGGATGAGAATCATAGAATAGCCTATGAAAAATTCACTATTCATTAAACGGTTGTTGTATGAGATGATTCAATTTGGCTGTATTTATTGAGGCTCTGGTTTGTTGCCATTTTTCCCGGCCTTTTTTTTTTGCTTATGTCTGAGACAGTTACTTTGCGAATATATGTAGATAAAAGCTTTTTTGTTTGATTTGATTCGTACTATACATGGGTAAATTATCCGACCTCTTTACCCCTTGTAAATGTTTGGAAATTTATGTTTCCTACTTTCTAACACATATTTTTTATGACCATTGTGAAATGTGCAGTTTAATTGTTTTTAGTATGTTTAGCAAACGTTCATGTGCTTGTTTGAGGCCACACCCGGTTTTTAAAAACGCTTCTACCATTTCTGAATCCTCAAGCACCCGCTGGTGACTTTACGTGAACTTGAAGGGGTTTCAGAAAGATATCAGGCCACATTGTTTTATGTTTGAAAATGATCGTATCTTAACAAACATATTGCGGTACAAATTCGAAAAACTGCCAAAAATGCGATAAAACTTGCGACGTTAACAAAAATTCAAAATAATAGAAGCAAAATTTAGGAAATGTTAAGCGAAGCATTTCTCCCATTTTTTATGTTAAAATGTTCAGTTAAAAGAAATTAATTAAAGCGTGACGAAAGTTGAGACACCCTCAGTCTACAAATGTCACTCCTTGGCAACATTGTTAAAATGTAAATTTTTTCATTTCATTATGCGACTGTTTTATTTAAAAAGAGATGCGATCGATAGTGTAATTTATTCTGCGAAGATGTTTTAGATTTATTATATGAGAACCGGAGACCGTAAAGAGGAATTTTCCAGCTCTGTGCGTAAGAATAGAGGGCTTTGCTCTAACGCCTGGTACTTGGTCTGCCTTTATTGTCGCCACTGTTCCCCACTATTTACCCAAACTTTCCGGTTTGTGCACTAAACAAAATTCGTGTTAATTATAACGCCCCTACTTCATTTTCAAACAAAAACGCAAACGAATCTTTATCACAATTTTTGTTTGCTGTTGACCAAAGAACTTTCCATTTCTGAGAGTCAATAATGGAAATATTCAACGCAACACTCAGTACACTTTGGCATGTACGAGGTGTGTTCAATTGAAATCCATCTTTGCTTTATAAATAATTTATTAAACAATTTAATTACAAATAATTACCGTCACAGTTAAGGCACCTATCCCATTGTGTTAGTAATTGACGTATACCCTGGTCGTAGAATTCTTGTGGCTGCTTATTGAAGACGTCTTCCACAGCCATTTGTACTTCTGCGTCAGACTCAAAATGCCAACCTTTTAACGCCTTTCTCAGCGCTCCAAAACTATGGAAATCCCAGGGCGATATCCGAGCTATAGGGTGGATGTTCTAAAACCCTCCATTTCTTTCGTAGAAGATTTTCTTTTGCCACATTAGCAACATGAGGCCTAGCATTATCGTGCAGCAAAATGACCCACGCGTAAGTTTTCCTGGACGTTTCCATCTTATTGCTTGACGAAACTTCTGCAAAGTTTCATTGTACAGATTTGCGTTGATATGTACTCCAGGTTCCTTAAACTCTATCAACAAGGGTCCTTCATGGTAAAAAAAAAAGTTAACATGACCTTGCCTGCAGAAGGTTGTGCTGTAAACTTCTTCGGGTGTGGTGAACTTGAATGTTTCCACTGCATTGGCAATAACTTACTGGATGGCACGTAGTAATGGCACCAAGTTTCGTCACCAGCAATTATTAACAGAAGAAAGTAATTACCATTTTATCAATAGTTTGTGAGGTGTTGCAGAGATAATCCCATCCGCAAGCATTTTTTCAGTAGACAAGTGACGAGGAATCCATTGCAAAATATCTTTGCTGTAACCCAGTTTACGAACAATACTATATGGACAGATCCTACACTCGCATGAACATTTTCTGAAATTTCTTTAAATAAAATTAGACGATTTTCTCTAATAAGGCCTTCACACATGGCATATTGTTATCTGTTAATGCAGTAAACCGTGCATATGGTCGCGACTCATCCATAGTCCCCTCTTTTCCTTTCTTAAATTTTCGGCGCCATTCTTTCACAGTTGGATAATATGTGCATTTCCATACAGTGCTTGCATTTTGCCTGTTCTAGAGAGAAATTTACTGAATCCTATACATCGATACGTAGAATAATAGCTGTTTTTGATTTACCCCTGGCACTGTACTCTTGTTTGTTTGGCTTTAGTTAGTTCAGCTTTTGTTGGTGGCTCCATACTTACTGATAGTTCAGGTCTACTTACTTTTTCAAGATTCCCTGTTCTAAGTATTGTATCTACATTTTCGTTTATAGGCTCATTAAAATAATTTACCCCTCACTTTAACTGCTGTTCAACTGTACATAATATTTGGCCATCTGTATTTTGTTTAGTTTATCCTTCAGTTGCCACTTGGCCTCGTTACGTTTACGTGAAACTTTTTGTTGTATCCTCTGTCTGCTACGTTTTGTGTCTTTTCCGTTAGATGTTCTATGTATTTTTCTCGTTTCTCTTGATACCTTCCGCTAATGGCTTACATATATTATTATATTCTTCGTGTGTTATAGTTCTGTTCTTTTGTCTTCCCGCTTAACCTCTCAACTCGTATACTCCGTCTCTGTTCTATTCTGCTCTACGTGTCTTTAATCTTCTATAATTTCTTTGTTATCATTTTGGTCGCCAATACCTCTCTACATGTTTCCTTAACACTTCTACCAGATATATTCCCGGTTGTTCCTAATAAATGTCTCTTGCCCATTCTTTCATTTTGCTTACCGTCACTTCTTTTTATTGTTGTGATCATAGGTAGGTCGTCCAATTTCTTCTGTGTTTTTTTTTGGTTTACGAAATTTACCAAAACTTTTGCAATTAGCTGATGATGGTCAGCGTCCATATCTGTCCCTCTCTTATTTCTGGTGCACTTCATTCTTTCCTTATGCGGATGTGGTTGATATGGTTTTCCACTTTGCGGTTTGGAGCTACTTGCATGGTTTTCTGGTAGTTCTTAAGCGCGAAGAGGGTTCCTTCTTTATGGTCATCGCAAAATGCAAGCACAAACTCACCCATCTTAACTCCCATTGCACGTTCGAAACCTTTGTATTTAGCCCCACCTTTGCATTAACGGAACCCATTACCAGATTATATGGTCTTTCCTTACTTTCTTTAAGATTTATTTAGGAAGCTATAAATATTCTCTGTATGTCGTAATCTGATGCTTTCGTGGGTATATAACATTGTACTATAATTATTTTAGTTTGTATTAGTATTATTAGTTTTTTTGCCGATGATAATTTCTACTCCAAATTGGGGGAGTGCTTCTTCTTCCTTTTGAGCTGAATAAATATTACTTTACCCATCTGCTGTTATCTCTAAGCTTCGGTTTCATGTGCATTCACTTACGCTCAACATTTCTATATTTTATGTTTCCATTTCTTGTATTATTTCTGCAAGTTTTCCTGTTTGGTACAAGGTTTCGACGTTTCACTGACTTAAAGTTTAATGTACTTCCTTTCTTCTTTAATCCTTTAGGCTTTACTTGGATTTTGTTTCTCTGTTCATTCCTTACCACCTTAGTATAAATTCTTGTTTACTATCTCGGTATAATACACCTTCTGAGATATTTACAGGGGGTTCCTTGTCTGTTAATAGAGTGACATCTTACAGATATCAAGACAATCTTTGCAAGGTTTAATCTATTTTCTCTTGTTTAATTTCTCCGAGAGCTGGCACTAAACTCCTGCAGGCATGTTTTAACTCTACGTATCATAGTTATATTAACTTCGCTAACTAAAGTCTATGTATGGTCTGGATTACAAAGTGGTATCACATCTAAATTACAAAATTTACATTTTGAATACAAGACAACACTACATTCTTGAAATCTTGAAGAAAGTATTAATAGAAGTTACTTAATTTTTCATGCTTCGCGTTATTTTACAACTACTGTGTTGCGACTAATATACTAATTCTGTTTTTAAAAGTAAATCCCAAACCGCAAAACATTTTTAACTTTTCGTTTCATGAATTAAAGCAAGAAGGTATCTGATATCCGTGCTGCTGCTTTAGTTATCTGTAGAGTAGTGAGAATATAGTGATCCAGTTAGAGTAAAAGCGAGGTATTTAGAATTATCATACATGTTACCTCGGTGTTATATATCAGACTATAAAATAAATTTCAAGTCATGTGAAAAATTGGAAAAAGTTTATTACTGCAAGAGAATGCTTTGGATCATAAAGTTCAAACTGCATAGTGGCTGGATGCACCCTAATCTTCCCTAGCAATAATTTTCTTTCCCCCAATACTATTTGGAGAACCTCATAATGAAGTTATAACAACAGTTTGTGGGATTTTATGATGTGGTTCAGAAAGATATGCACTTTCTACATCCTAAATTTGTGTTCTTGTCATTTTTCTTATGTAAAATGAGTGTAAAAATGTTAATAAGCTTAAGATACGATGCCAATTCATACATGAAGCTAAAGCAATTTTATACTTCCGCGATAAAATGCACACTACAACTTAATCATTACGGTAATAGAATAAATATTAAATTACCGTAGTTTTAGGTTCGCAGATGTCAGAGCGTGTAATCATAGTTGTCTCTTAATCTGTATTATATTTTTTAACCTAAACAACTGAATCGTGATTTTAACATAACATGAACCAATCTAACGTAACTAATCAAACCTTAACCTAATCTAACATAACCTAATCTACTGTAGAGTTGCCATAACCATTTCATGGTATATATAACGAAGGTAACGTGAGTTTGAATTGTTTGCTTTCGGAACGAACAAAATTTCAATATACAGGATATAGCAAACACTATTTACAAAAGGTGTAAAATAAAAGTTTAAAACGGTGCCTCGGAGAGTACCTAAAACCGTCGGTCCTACTACCTCAAACAGGGTTAAAGAGGCAGCAGAGTGCGGAACCGAGTATTCGGATATCCCCGCAAACATTTCCCATACGCAATTTATTTATTTAACAGTTTAAAATACGACAAAACTTTCTAGATTGACAAATCATGGTATACTGCCACGTAAAATTGAAAATTAGCGTGTTTTGTTTAAATTGAATTTAAATACATGAAACATTAATATTCCCTAGTTTTTATGGTGTAGACACTTCACGAAATATTTATTTACTTAATATACGTACACGTTCAGGTTCTTGATAAATTATACAATATTTCTGTACCTAAGCAAATTTAACCTCAATGTGACATAGCATTTTTTTTCCATTCATTCTTACAACCGTCCCCCCGTCCCCTCGTCCCCCAGAACCGCTTTCGCATTACTGCAAGGGGTGCGGGCGGCCCTTACATACTAACCATTCATGCAACATGTAGGCTAAACTTAACTAAGTGGAAGGGGTCCGAACACGCGGCCGATCGGCCGCATTTCACTGGGACCTGGAGTGACAGCGCATATTCGCACTGCTCCACCGAGGTCCCAATGTGACCTAACATAAACTAACCTAACCTAACTTAAACTAATTAAACCTTAACCTAATCTAACCTGGAGCTCTAAAGCAGATGTATCACACTCATTTTGTGAAATGGATAAATGTATAGTTCGGGTTGCTGAAAAACAGTTATTAAACTTTATTCCCAAGAACTATTTTAAGCAATTACTTTAAGATCAATATTTTTGAAATTAAATACGGGGTGATGCACCTAAAAGTATTAATTGAAGTTAAATGTATTAGATTTTATAGTAACTTCAACACAAAAATTATACTTTCCAGGTATTCATTTTTAGACGTGGATGATCAATCAAAATCGATTCTACATTACAAGTCGCGCTACAACAGAGAATCTTGAGTGCATTCGACCCGAAATTGCTCAAATTCCTGCCATGTCTTGCAGAATATAATGAATTCCGTGTGGGCATGAATGTGTTCGACGTATTTAAGAATACATAACTTAGAACTCAGAAATCTATAACTTTCAAACATATTAATTTAATTGAATTGCGATTAGCAGCTTGAGTTGTATGATCTTTTTGCCTTGAATTTCGTTTTCTCCAATACTAATTGATTATAAATTACAGCACTAGAAAATACTTTTTGGGTAGAATTGGGCTGAAAACTTAATTCACATATTTCGACAAAGCTATTTTAAAATAATTTCATTTACAACATGGTTCTACTGCACTTTGATTTAGTTAATTCCATCAAGGTGATCTATCTGCATATTATTTTATAGGAAAGTTTCTTGTATACAGGGTGGTCCAAAGATTACCTTTCAAACTTTAGGGGCTGATACAGGAGCTCTAAATAAGTAGAAAAGTCCATAAGACCTTACTTCCTTAGGTGACTACTAACAAAGATACAGAGGGTTAAAGTTTTGCGAAAAACAAATGATTTTTTGTATAATTCGGAAACTATGAAAGTTATCGATTTTAAATTTTAGGGGCGGTCAAGCTTTTTAAGCCTCTATTGTATTACGAAATCTTGTCTTTGAACTGCCACCAGAGGCGTCGTCGCAAGGGGGGGCAGTCAATTTTTTGCCAAAACTATGTTACGCCACTGCTTTCTGCAGATAATTTTATGATGATTGGAATCTACATTCAATTTTGAAGATAAAAGATGTCTTCGAAATTTTTGATACAACACTTAATTTTCGAATTAAATAATTTTTGTGAAATCATACACAGTCGGCATTTTTGGTGAATAATTATTAACAAAAAATACATATGTATTTTGTTGTTCAAAATCTACTTAGGATATAAAAACTCAAATCAATTATTATCAAACAATGAAGCAGGAAATTAATTATTTAAGAAGTTGCTCAAACTGAAGGCCATTCACTTCAATACATTTCCAGCACCTCCGAATTATGGTATTGATAGCGGCATATACTTGATGGTGATTTACTTTCATTTCGTTGCAAGCATGTTGGATACGTCCAAGAAGCTGATCCCGCGTTGTCACTGGTGTAGCATACACAGCCTCTTTTAAATAACCCCACACATAAAAGTCCAACGGTGTGAGGTCAGGTGACCTAGGTGGCCAGGCCACTGGACCTCTTCCAATATTTTCTTGGGCGTTTTGATTGTTTCCCAAACGACCTATCCATCGCTCAGGATAATTGGCGTCCAACCATTCGCGCACCATCCGTCCAAAATGCGCTGGTGCACCGTCCATTTGCATCCAACTTTCATGTTGCACATCAAGGGGAACATCCTCCATTATTTCCCGCAAATTATTGCCGAGAAAATCTAGGAACAATTCTGCATTTAGCCTCGGTGGCAAGAAGTATGAACCACAAACATTGTTATCAATAATTCCCAACCAAACATTTACGCTGAATTCATTTTGAAATGAACGAGGGCGAATTTGGTGAGGATTTGCATGCGCCCAAACATGCAGATTATGGTGATTTATTATTCCAGCTCTGGTAAACGTCGCCTCGTCAGTCCATAATATTTTTCTTAAAAATTGAGGATTCTCCCCCACAGAATTTATTAACCAATGACAAAAATGTAGTCGTCTCTCTGCATCACCAGGATGTAAATTTTGTACGGGATTTAAATGATAGGCTTTTCTGTGATCGCGATGTAATACTCGTAGCACCTTAGACTTTGATACTCGCAATTGTCGTGCTGCCCTGCGAGAACTTAAATTGCTATTGCCATCAAAAGCACGAAGAATTCTTCTATTTTCATTTCCTCTATTTCTTCGATCTTAATTTCTGTTTTGTTTGATATCTGTCAATCCCCTTTCCCGAAAATTGCGATGCGTTTCAATAAAAACTTGATAGCTTGGCTGTCTCCTATTTGGATACCGCCTCCGGTATTCTCGAACTGCATTTTGAGCGTTACCATCGCAAAACCCATAAATAAAATGAATATCAGCATATTCTTCATTGCTGAATAACCTTGGCATTTTGGTACACAACACTGATATGAATAGTTCAAAAACTGACAAGTTCAAAAATTGACTGATAATAATATTCCTTTGTTTACGACAGGCAGCTAGCATTATTAATTTGTAATAGTAAAGGTTTGTATGGTTTTAGTATGGATACAGGAATGCCAAAATTGTTTGACAATATTGAATTATGCTTATGTTCACTTTATTTGTGGGTTTTGTCAATGTAGTGCCTTTAGTGGCAGTTCGAGAGACGAGAATACATGAGGCGGCATCCAAATAGGAGACAGCAAAATTTTAAATAAACCCGTCCATGCCATGACGTGTTCTTGGCATAAACGGCTATTTAACTCGAAAATTAAGTGTTGTATCAAAAATTCTGAAGGCATCTTTTATCTTCAAAACTGAATGTAGATTCCAATCATCATAAAATTATCTGCAGAAAGCAGTGGCGTAACATAGTTTTGGAAGAAAAATTGACTGCCCCCCCTTGCGACGACGCCTCTGGTGGCAGTTCAAAGACAAGATTTGACCGCCCCTAAAATTTAAAATCGATAACTTTCATAGTTTCCGAATTATACAAAAAATCATTTGTTTTTCGCAAAACTTTAACCCTCTGTATCTTTATTAGTAGTCACCTAAGGAAGTAAGGTCTTATGGACTTTTCTACTTATTTAGAGCTCCTCTATCAGCCCCTAAAGTTTGAAAGGTAAACTTTGGACCACCCTGTATAATAACGCTAAATATAAAATTTAAACGGTTTCTAAGGTTATAGTTCTACTGCGCAAACTGGACAATGGAATGGCAGCACGAAATTAGTGCCTTATACAATTCTCAAAGGTCCATATCAGAAAATTTCATGTTAAAATTAAGACACAAAAGAATGGTATCTTTAGTAAATCAGGCGATAGATTTTCCAAAGGATAAAGTAAATGTAATGTTTATGAAAATCTGTTCTTTCGACGTATTGTGGAGTATTGATCTTGACGTCATATTAGATTATTGCATAGCAACTAGTGTCTGATATAATATATGCATACAACTAATATTGAATCCCTAATGCAGGAAGTTTGATCTACATTGTGGCCGCCTCCGACACGTATTTACAAACTTGGTAATTGAGCTATAAACAACTTTCTTGACAAATTAAGTAGATTTTTAAATCTTACTTGTTCATGATGGTAGATTTTGCCATTATCCACAATTTGTCTTGTTTAACCAAACCACAGCTACCCCGTATACGTAATATACTACACTGTAAGCGACGCCTATTTTAATAGAAACTGTAATCACTGGAAGTAGATAAACACGTCTTCTCTTGTTGGAAAATTTTTTTCTTGCAAGATCATCTCTTCTATGGCTGCACTGGGCGTTTGAAGTACTACGAACATTGAGTATCTACATACAGCTTAATGTGGATTTCAAACCGTAGATGGTGTAAAAAGCCGCTGTGATAGATCTTGCCAATCTCCACTATATGTCTCACTGTAAACGAAAAACATTTTATAATAAGAAGCCTCAATTTCAACAAGCAAGCAACACACAAAACATCTTTTGTTGGAATGCTTTTTTTAGAGATTTAGCGCTATTTATTTCTATAGCTGTGTTAGACATTTGAAGTACCACAAGCATCGTGTACCTACAACTTAACGTGGATTGCAAACCTCGAAAAGTGCAAAAAATCCTCGCTGGCCGATATTCTCTATCTGCATTATTTGTCTTGTCTAACCGAATCTAAGACAAGATGACGTCTGAAGAAACGTATGGGACATAAATTTTGAGAAAAAATCAACAGGCTTAATAAGCAAAATGACGAAATTTTATTCAAATTTAAATATTAATGGTTAATTTTACATCTTTTGACAACATGAAAACGAATCTACAAAACTGATAGCAGACTATGCTGCTCAATTGCACGTACTTTGGCTAAGACTTCCTTTGGACGATGTTCGGGGCCACTTCCCGAATTTTTCTAAAAATTCGTGCCGGCAATGGTTGATCATTTTGGGGCTTCCAACGGTTTTCAGAAAGCTTTCAACACAATAATGACCAAATTTCTTGTAGGCTGAGCTTGAGGGACATTTGGGGGGTTATCTTTTCTGGGTACATAATTGATGTTATTCTGCTCCAACCATTCCCGAGTCCTTCCGGTATAATGGCAAAAGCGAGATCAGGCCATGATGATGGATATTAGTAAAATTAAGCATTTTGGTAAACATCTTTGGGTATAAATCCCAGCATCCATAGCTTTTCCCCGAACTCGGCCAACATAGAGTGTTGAAATCCCAACCTCAGAATCGCGCACCAAACTAAAACTTTGTCAGCAAATTTCGCTTTTGCTTAGAATTTTACTTCGTTTGGGCAATTGTCAATATCAGAGGTGTAAAATCCATCGTTAGCTTTCATTTCAGAATGTGACAGCATGAAATATTTCTCATCATCCATTATAATCACACGGTTCCTCACAAAATACTATAGCGATCTGGTAGATTCCAGATGCTATATATTAGAATTAAAACGAGCATTAGGAGAAACGTGTTGTTTATTGATCGTAAAAATGGTAACTAATAAACAAATAACAAAAAACATATACATATAACCCAAAGCAAGGCGATCCGATGTAAATATAGTGCACGCGCACTACAATACCTTCGTCTAAAAGCTCTGCAACATCTAGGTATTCTTTCGAGCTGTGCCTGGGTGGATTTGGAACACGTCCTTCTTTTTTGATAATGTACACCATTTCTGGACAAAATTCTCTGGACGGTGTTGTATGGGACCCCGAAACGGCGACCCAGCTTTCGACTAGAGATTCCAATTCTTCCTTGAGCGGATTGTACCAGTCTATTAATCCTGTTTTGTGCCAAAACATGAGGTCTTCCAGTTTTCGGAAAATTAGTGCAAGGTATATCCCCATTTTGAATTTAGTTATTGAATAAATTGGAAAAGACAGAACATGATTTGTTCACCGGTTTCATGGTAACTCGATGAGACATTAAAATAGAGTAGAAATTTTAAGGTATAGTTTTCTCTAAACTTTTGTCCCATACGCCCCACAAACATAGAGTACCTACAGCTTAATGTTGATTTTAAACCACGGAAAGTGCAAAACATATCGCTGGTCGATCTTACGAATTTTCCTTGTTTGTCTTGTTTCACCGAATTTGAGACACCCTTTACAATTAATACGCACTATAAACGACAATAATTTTTGTAGCACACATTAAAAACCCCTTTTGCTGGAATGCTTTTTTAAAGATTTAGCACCGTTCTCTTCTATGGCTATGCTGAACGTTTGCAGTACCAGAAACTTGGAGTATCTACAGCTTAGCGTGGACTCCAAACTAAGGGAAGTGCAAAAATTAATATTTGTCTCATTTAACTGAATCTGAGACATCCTGTACAAACACCGCTGGGTGACTTTTTAACTTTACCATTTAGTTACTTTAAATTGATAAACATTGCTGGTTAGTCTTCTAGACTAGTTGTAATGAAACTTCATAATTAAAGAAACCCTATGCAATGAATATGTACTGTAAACGACACGTATTTTTAGAACAAGTAGGCAACACATAAAACATCTCATGTTTACACGTATTTTAGAAAAACAAACTTTCATTGCCAAAAGTAGGCAACACACAAAACATCTCTTGTTGGAACGTATTTTTTTGCGACATCTCCAATGGCGGTGCAGGGCGTTTACAAACATAAAGCACCTACAGCTTAACGTGGATTCCAAATCACGAGAAGTGCAAAAACCATGGCTGGTCGATTTTGCTAATCTCCACTATTTGTCTCGTTTAACCAACTCTGTGATACCCTGTAAAATTAATATGCACTGTAAACGACGCGTATTTAAAAGCATTAATTACAGCACGTAGGCAACACACAAAGCATTTCATCTTGTTGAAATACCCTTGCTGTTCGTCAGTATGTGGACGAAACATTTCCTCTAGATGGATTGTCCGAAGAGCAGCAGTAGAGTGGCCTGCGAGGTCAACAGATTTTTAAGCCCTTTAGACTTCTTTCTGTAGGGCTATATATAAAGTAAATTTTATAGTACTCCGCCAGAATCTCTAAATGATTTGCATCAACGAATACCGGCAAATTATCCCAAAAATGCGTCAGAACGTCCAAAACCATTTCCAACAAAATCTGTACTTTTGTATGGATACTGGAGATCAATATATCGAATGAAGTGAAAATTAAGGTAAATTTCTTAATCAATAAAACATTACTGATGTAAATTATGGTAAAAGTGACAAATCAATTATGATTTTCGGCGGGTTACGATCTTTAAAAGGCATTTTCTCGAAAACTACTTATCCGAATTTGAAAAACTAGAAAGAATTAAAACGAGAATTTAACGCCCTTTACAATGATGCATCACTCGACCCCCTATCCCATTTAAAAATTTAGGGGTGAAGCTCACCACTCTTAGGAAGTTGTAGTGAACCCTCAAAACAAAAATTAACGGGTCCAAGCGATGTTTTAGAAAATGACGATAAATATGAAAAATCGGGCTTTGCTTCGTTTTCATTAGTCCACCCTGTATACTGTCTCAATTTAACTACAACAATCTGTAAATTAAAATCTGTGCAAAAGATAATTTTATCGCGAGTACGTTGATATGACAAACATAAGGGTTTACATCAAAAATTAATTAACGAAAATATAACCCGGACGGATTTCAGCTTGGGATCCTATCTACACGTCGGTAATATTCACGTCGGTAATGTTCACTGTTATTTCTAAAGCATTCACACCGTTGTCTAATATTTATAAACCTATATTTTTTTATACAGGGTGTTCCTAAATATCATATGCATACGGAAGGAGGTAATTCTTTGGCTTATTTCATAACTAAAAGTTCATATAAACATAGGTCCGCAAACGCTTCGTTACTGATCTACGAGGTGTTGAAATTTCAAGATTTTTTTAGTTTTTTCTTTATAGCTCCTGCAGTTTTTAAAATATTTAGCTCAAATTTGTAGTACAGGTTACGCTGCAGGGCTTACATCATTGGGCGTGCCAAATGGTTGTGAGAATCTACAGGGCGATACTTTTTCAGGGGTCATGCCCCCTTTTCTCCCCCAGAACTTTTTTGTGGTGCACCGCTAGTAAATTCTAAAATATAAAATCAGTTTCCTGTTTTATTTAGAATCTTTTTGTTCTCCTGTAGTTTTTTCGTACCTGCGACGGTTTTTGAGAAAAAAAATAAAAAACGATTTACTGTAATTCGCTAGACGAAATTAAAATTTTTAAAATGGTCTAGTAGGCTCTTGCTTTATTTGGATAATCTCGTTTCCATTAATTTTGACAGTTTAGTCGGCACTACCTGTTAAAAATTAAAGCTGGAATAACCCGGCTTTTGAAGCAATGATTTATTACAATACAAAAAACCAAAACAATAACCATAACAAGGAAACTACGTTACAACAATTGTTGAAAGTGACCTCCTCCAATCCTTATACATTAAAATTAATGGAAACATGAGATTATCCAAATAAAGCCAGAGCCTACTAGACCATTTTAAAAATTTTAATTTCGTCTAGCGAATTACAGTAAATCGTTTTTTATTTTTTTTCTCAAAAACCGTCGCAGGTACGAAAAAACTACAGGAGAACAAAAAGATTCTAAACAAAACAGGAAACTGATGTGGTATTTTAGAATTTACCAGCGGTGCACCACAAAAAAGTTCAGGGGGAGAAAAGGGGCATGACCCCTGAAAAAGTATCGCCCTGTAGATTCTCACAACCATTTGGCACGCCCAATGATGTAAGCCCTGCGCCGTAACCTGTATTACAAATTTGAGCTTAATATTTTAAAAACTACAGGAGCTATAAAGAAAAAACTAAAAAAATCTTGAAATTTCAACACCCCGTAGATCAGTAACGAAGCGTTTGCGGACCTATGTTTATATGAACTTTCAGTCATAAAATAAGCCAAAGAATTACCTCCTTCCGTATGTACATGATATTTAGGAACATCCTGTATAACAGACGGTGTCATAGATGATGGATTGAGGCGTGAAGTGGGCAGTCAATCTTATTTTTCAGTTTGATCGGATATATGTTATTTGCTATCTTATTATTTACAGCACTGAAGAATGCTAACCAAGCACTAATGTTTGCTAGTACGTAGGTAGTTAGCGCTTTCAGTCGGACAATAGGAGCGAAATAGACATTCAAATTAGTATTTTTATCTACTTGGAAGTACATTTTATTGTTGCTTTGGTATTTAAGTTTATACAGTTTGTCTCAAAATTGACGCATGTGCTTTGGGATTTGATTCAAGGGGCTAACACGAATCGAAAATTAACATTGGACATTTTGCCGATTGTCCTTTGTTATTGGGTTGACACATAACAAAAATTCAGCATTTAAATTAAACATTTCTGAAAATGTATTATATTAACAATAACGATATTGTCCACATCTCTTCTCACAATATATGATATCAAATAGATTGCCTCCAACTTCAAGGCAAACATTCGCACGATTTATCATGGAAGCACGAACACCCAGTAGCATATTTTTGTTTATTAACGCCACAGCAGCGTGCATACGACCTACGATATCTTTAGGATTCGCAACAGGTTTGCGGTAAACGTTTTATTTCAAATGGCCCTAGAAAATGAAATACAACGTATTCAAGTCGGATAATCTAGGAGGCCATGGGATGAATTCACCTCTCAGGGAAACCTTAATTCATGAAATTTCTCACTTGTTTTCCGTAATATGACGCTGCACCATCTTGTTTGAAACAACAATGTAAGTACTCTAAATGTTAACAGAACTTCATCGGGCAATGGCAGTGGTAAATTTCGTTTAAAAATTGAAGATACAACGTTGAATTTAATCGGTTATGTAGAATAGAATATCATTTGGTAACCCAGCCCAAATCTTTATTGACCATCACCTCTGATAAGATCTTATACGTATCAAGTGAAGGTTTTCATACCTATATTCATGCAGGTAAATGTGGATTCATCGCTCCACATAATCTTCCGCTTCCACCAATTCAAAAACTTGCTTTTCTTGATCGACACTTACTGTAAATTGACATTCTGCCTGATTTTTTCGAGAATTTTAATTGCCTGTTTCCAGTAATCTATGTTCTATACGTCTTATAGTTTTTGAATCAAGGTGTCGACGATTTAGAAACTTTCCCGCATATGCCCTAGCCGAATCAGAAACGTTGTCATTACGGGCACCTAATACATTTAACATATCGATGTAATCTCGATTACAATAGTATCGCTCCACTTTAAATACAAGAAGCAGAAGGAAATGACGATAATGATACTTATCAGTATGGTAGAATGATCCCTAAATGTTTAACATCACCATAGCCACCGCTGTAGAACTTATTATTTATTTTTTTATCAATAACTCAACAACGAAGGACAATCGAAAAAATTTCCACTCTTAATTTTCAATTTACTTTAGCCCACTACACAAAATGCCACGGGCAACAATTTAGACGCACTCTGTATATACTCGTATAAAAATCCCACCGCACAATTTCTCAATCTTGTAAGCAACCGTTACCTTTTAATTTTTCCAAAATTTTGGTCGTTCAGATTCGACGTTAAATTGTAAGTCCCCCGTGTTCCTACTTTAACGTTGAGGCGAAACACGTGACAGTGAAGAGTCCAGTGTCCAGCATATGGAAAAAAAAGGCTGTTGATGTTTGATGATAGCACGAATGATCGGAGGTCCTATATTCATTAGTGCTTCTATTTTTTTGTTGTATCTCGACAATGAAATTGTACTGACCATTCAAGATTTGCTTGTAGATTTTTGTAAATATGGTAAGGCCACTAACGATTGGCACTGATTCAATATTAGTGCTTTCATATGCTTGACTACTACATGGACCTTGACCTTACCGCAACCTTAACCTACGTTCCCTTTCCATGATTTTTGTCAGAGAATTCTTTTAGTTAATTATAATTAGCAGCATTCACTGTACCTTAAAAATATTCCTCCATATATTTTCTTTCATTTTAATCTAATTGCAAATGATGTTGCTGAGAATACTTATTAAGGTAGCCATGTTTAAATTCAAACCATTAAGTTTCAAGAATATACCGAGTAATCGGATGAGCAAACACGTTCAAGCATCTAGAGTGTCGTACTTAACACACGACTTACCCACAGTGCGTAGGGCCTGTTAGATAAAACAACATTCGTTGGTCAGGAGAGGACGAACCGTTTTAATTAGTGGCAAGTTCCTTAATTCCAGCACTGCAGTACTCGGAGAGTTACACGAGCACTGATAGAGCCTCGTAATTATTTCATTTGCTTTGTTTGCAATAAACATTGAAGAGTACCTTTGCTTTGTAGCTACTCTATTGTGCGTTTGCATTTTTGTACATCAGAGTCGGCGGACTAGAAACAAGTCATAATAATGAAAATAGCAAGAAATCAGGGGGTATAATTGTTGGGGTAGGAATAGCGAGAGAGAACCCTTTGAAGTGACAGCGCCCCAACTGCATGATATATTTTCTGTTTGAACCGTTCTCTTTGAAGTTTTACTTAACCCCAAATGCTCAAGTGACAACGTTATTGAATTTCTCCAGATAAATCTGTTTGCTTCGCTTCTTCGCATCGCCTTGTAATAAGGAAATGTCGTTTAGTCAAATTTGAACCACCGCTTAATTAGGCTTTTTATAGGATTTTCTATTTCACCTTCAAATTATTCAGCGAATTTTTATTGAAAAGGAACAATTCGGTTATTACCCAGCCAACACTGTCATTGAACTGACTCGAAGCTTTCATTCAAAAAGTAACACCGCGAAAGGTTTGGAAATTAACAAATTGCCCTGCTTTCAGGGTCATAAAGTGGTAGTACTTTCCAAAATGTCCGATACTAAATTTCACGTGTCGAAACGAATGTTGTTATACCAGAATATAAATCACCGACCATTGTTTAAATTGAGTAGTAAAACAAAATCGGACTACATCTCAAAAAACCCTACCGCGAAGTTTTTGTCGGCTTTTCTGCGTTGGTATTAAATGGAACTCAGTTTTTATCGGCAATCTAACCGACACCATTAGCCTTTTTAATTATTCAAACAGGCACAATATGTGAAGAACCAGATTTGGTTAAGTAATAAAATGAGTTGGAAGAACGCTAGCTGGCAATTAAAATTCCATTTACAGCTCAAAAATAACACCACATATAAAAGGTAATGTGTGCTATAGTAATACCATACTACTGTAGATATACAAGTAATTACCAGGAAACAAAAATGTAAAACCCAACACGGTGTTTTATTTTCTCAGAAACTATGATGCCTAGAAAGCAACTATGAATAAATCAGAAAGTTAGTTAACTAATTACGCGAAAACAAAACTGTAAAATTGAAGAAGCTGTGTGGTATTTTATTTTGTTACTATGCCGTCTAGAAAGCATCGATGAATAAATTATAATATTAGTTATATAACTAAGAGGAAGCAAAAATGTAAAACTAAACAAGTGGTGAGGTACTGTTTTTTCTTAGTAACTTTGCTGTCTGGAAAGCATCTATTAATGACTCGTAATATTAGTTAAGAAATTAAGAGAAAATAGAATAGAAAATCGAACAACCTTTGCTGAATTTTATTTTGTAAGTAATTAAGAGGAAACAAAATGTAAAATGAAACAAGCAGTGTGGAATTTTGTAGTGTCACTAACTATGCTGTTTAGAAAGCATCGACGAATAAGTCGTAATACTAGTTAATGATTCAGATATAACAGAATATAAAATCGAACAAGATGTGTGGTATTTTGTAGTGACACTAACTATGCTGTGCAGAAAGCATCGATGAACACGTCATAATACTACTTAAGTGCTTAAGATACAACAGAAAATAAAAGCAAATAAGCTGTGTCGTATTTTGTAGAGTCTCTAACTACGCTATCTGGAAAGCAACGGTAAATAATTAATAATACTAGTTAAGTAATTAAGAGGAAACATAAAGTAAAATAAAACAAGCTGTGTGGTCTTTTGCAATACCACAAGCTATGCTGTTTAGAAAGTATGAATGTGTAAATCATAGTACTAGCTACGTTATTCCGGTAAAACAGGAAACAGGCTATAAAATCAATCAAGTCGTGTGGTATTTTGTAGTGCCGCTAACTATGCTGTTTAGAAAGCAACGATGGATAAAGCATAGTATTAGTTAAGTGATTCAGATAAAATCTAATATAAAATTAAATAAGTTGTGTTGTCTTTTGTAGTGCCACTAACTATGCTCTTTAGAAAGCATGGATGTGTAAATCATACTACTAGCTAGGTAATTCTGGTAAAACAGGAAACAGGATATAAAATCAAACAAGTTGTGTGTTATTTTGTAGTGTCACTAACTATGCTGTTTAGAAAACAACGATGCAGAAATGTAGTACTAATTAAGTGATTCAGATAAAATATAATATAAAATTTAACAAGACGTGTAGTCTTCTGTAGTGCCATTAACTTTGATGTTTAGAAAACGTGGATGTGTAAATTACGGTTGTGACGCCTGACAATAATTTCCAAGGGAAATTTCTCCACACTAAGTAAGTAAATATTCGGTTAATGATAGTCTCCCGGAACCTCAATCGAAGATGGGCGGTTCTCTGGTTTGCTTGAATAAATATACTAATTAACTTTACGTTAATTACCTGAAAGGGCGCCACCGACTTGTAAAAATAGTACACTACCATTAACTCAGATGTCGATCGGTTAGCCACACCCCAAGTTTATTACTTACTTAATTTGT
Organism: Limonius californicus; assembly: GCA_014611495.1. Taxonomy (NCBI): domain Eukaryota; kingdom Metazoa; phylum Arthropoda; class Insecta; order Coleoptera; family Elateridae; genus Limonius; species Limonius californicus. The sequence goes on along the minus strand of JABXWE010011251.1, from coordinate 13,606 downwards.
TACTAAAAGAATATAATGAGAGGAAACAATAAATAATAAGTCCAATTGCAGCAACAATATTTAATATCAGCATAAACACAAATTACTGGTTCATAATCCCCAAATTAACAACAATAAAGTATTTGTGTGTTTGATTCCTGTATCGGTACACAATTACCAGCGCGCATTCACTTAATATAGCCTCAATAATGAATATCTTGAGCTAAGGTAAAAATACTGCGTTTTTCTTTCCCCAACAAGCGCCCTCAAGCCGCGTCATACATCTAGACATGAAAGGCCTTCCAAGATCCACAGCGCATATAAGAAATCAAAATCGCCGTTAAACCCGAATAAAATGCACTATTACCGCTCAGGTTGACTTACACTGTATATCAAGTGAAACTCCCGTGATTGTGTACGCTAAAATACCAATGTATTAAGCCAATAAAATAATTCGAAACACCCTATGCAATTACAACCCAGTTTTATCTACCCCGTAATATAAAGAAATTCTCACACATAAGCAAGGAGTAATTACTTCGCCTCCAAAATCATCAAAATTAAAACTAATTAACACTTCCCTGTTTAATCTGGAATGGAACATTCTAGAACGGCCTCGTGTCCGGCACCTGTTTTCACTGCAGGCTGCTGGTTTGAATTCAAATATCAATTACTCGCACGCCGTAGATACAACCATAGAAAGTGCAGAAACTTCGGTCAAATCTCGCCTTCCCCAAATTGTCAATCGGTAACTTCGATTGACCCGACAAAATTACACTAGAATCGAAACGTTGATCAAAGCGGCGTAAATGCCAATAACGTAAATCCAACAATCTACTAAGGATCACGTTATAACTTTAGATTTCCTCAGAAAATCGAGATGAACTCAAAGTGGAACACACTTTAGCGAGAAAAATCTAATGCAACGAATTCGTTCACTTCTGTCAGACGCGAAGATGTCCGACCGGAAATTCTGTATCCTCAAAAGTCAAACACGCGCAGTTCCTATATGCTGGGAAAGAGAGGGAAACGCAAATTAGAGCACTCCTGAACCCAGTGTGAAATGGGTTGCGAACAGCCTAGGCGAAAATACCGTTACACGGTACTAGCTACATCATTCCGGTAAAACAGGGACAAAATATAGAATCAAACAAGTTGTGTGTTATTTTGTAGTCCTACTAACTATGCTGTTTAGAAAGCATCGATGGATAAAGCATAGTACTATTTAAGTGATTCAGATAAAATATAATATAAAATTAAACAAGCTGTGTGTTATTTTGTAGTCCCACTAACTATGCTGTTTAGAAAGCAACGATGGATAAAGCATAGTACTAGTTAAGTGATTCAGATAAAATATAATATAAAATTAAATAAGTTGTGTTGTCTTTTGTAGTGCCACTAACTATGCTCTTTAGAAAGCATGGATGTGTAAATCATACTACTAGCTAGGTAATTCTGGTAAAACAGGAAACAGGATATAAAATCAAACAAGTTGTGTGTTATTTTGTAGTGTCACTAACTATGCTGTTTAGAAAACAACGATGCAGAAATGCAGTACTAATTAAGTGATTCAGATAAAATATAATATAAAATTAAACATGCTGTGTAGTCTCTTGTAATGCCACTAATTATGGTGGTTATAAAGCATCGATGAATAAATCATAATACCAGTTAAGTAATTCAGATGAAACACGGTATAAAATCAACCAAGCTGTGCTGTATTTTATTTTATAAGTAAATATTTCGTCTAGTGAGCAAAACAGCCAGACCTCGCGATACTAGTTAAAGTTATTCAAATTCGTGGACCTATTAAAGGTTCTTAAATTTTTCATATTAAACTATGACCGCATGTCGTTAGTTGACACTAGTCTTAAGATATCTTATAAACTTTAAACTTGTTTTCCTTCATGATTCATTTTTGATAAAAATAAAGATGTGTATTTTGCTCTAGATGAACCGCTTGAAGTATTTTATGTACATGTTTTATCTTCCATTATCCAAAGCGTCTACTTTTTAATTTACCTCGCTAGTTCACGTGCTAAGAGGAGACTCTTGAAGAATTTTACTGCACCTCCAGGAGCATTTATGCTTGTAAGTTGAAAAATGCCGTTCTTGTGAGTAAACTTCTTAAATATATGTGTGATAATTTTTATAGTTTATTTTTACAAACTGCATTAGCAGTACGTAGATATCTGATGTATCTGATTTGGATAATTGATATTTTATTAATAAGCTTCACGCGCGTTTCTGATCGGTGTACGTCGAGGTGCAAAAGATCTGCCGTAAGACAATCCACACCTCAAAATCAGATACTTTCCGCAAAGGATAGAAACATTGTTGTACCCTTAGTATGTACCTGACCTTGTTCTTCTATAAAACAATTGCAGACCCCTTTTTTCTTCTCCCTCCCCATCGCCAATGCCCTTGCTTTCTTCCAACCCCTTCATTTTCATTTATTCACTTCCTCATTTTCTCCCGCTTTCTTTTTGGCTCCCCACGGTTTCTGCTTTCGCTTCTTTCACCCATTTCTTCCCATTCCTCTCCACATTTCCATCTCTTCTCACAACGCTCTTGCTTTTATTAAGCCTTATCCCTTTTCTCTTTCCTATCTCATTTCTCCTTCTCTTCTATTTCCATTCTTTTCCCCTTTCTCCCCACCTTTCCCCTTTAGACCTTCCCTCTTTCTGTCTCTCCTCTTATACTCCCCGTTCTTCTTCTAAAGTAGTTGTGTTACTGCATTGGATATTTTTGATTGTGTAATATCCATTTACTAGTTAAATTATATTGTAAATGGAACATCCTTCATCTACAGTTTTACATACTAAGTTATAAAGTCATCATCAGGCAAGTCTTATCATTAAATGAAGTCGTAATCTATCACATGAAATAAAGTCATTTTTCTGAAAATAAAAAATGAAATGTGTTCGTAATTTTTTCTCGTGGGTTGTTGTGTTACATAAATATAGTTTCAGCGGAGCTATGAGTACGGTACATTGTGCCATCATTTCGCAGTTTAAATTATAGAACCATAGGGTGTTGTGATGAAATACGGGCAGAGTGATGATAGCAGTCAACGAGGAATATTATCAATAATGTAACCACCAGAGAAGGGTTTCGGAAATCGTCATCGCTTAGGAAACCGAGCGTTGCAAGTTTGTGTTTATGTAGAAATGTTATTCAAAATGGCAACGCACATTTAGAGAAAATAAATTGACAAATTAATCCGTACGGAATTTAAATGGTCCATTACCTTAATTGAGGGGTAATGTTACCAAATGTAATTCAGATTTTCTGGTTAGGAAATTAGTCTTCTTATTATTATTACCTGCGATCCATGGCGACCAATCAAATTCGATTTTTGCTACAAAAACAAAGGACTCTTGTTTACATAAACAAAGCTAATGGAAGTCGTCGTGCATAAATGAGAGTCGAGAGGCACTTCTCTGAGTCATACAATCCAGCATTATTGTGTTGATTTTCAAGCATTTATACCTTTTTTCAATCATTTTACAAAACCACCAATTTTCAAAGCTTTTCACTGTTTTTATTGGAGTACCTACTCCATAAAAAAAGGATCTGCTTAAAAAAACGAGTTATTATTTGTATATCGATTTCAAATAATGTTTCGTAATATTTCATTGGATTTCCAAAATAAAGAAGTAAATCAAAATAAAACATTTTGATAGTGAAATTGTTTTTCGCAGTTTTCAATAAACTACCAGAATACAATAGAATAAGTCTTTGCCACAACTCGGTTGACAACCGCGGGATCAATTACAACATCTATAACATTCTCTGAATTTTTGTTGGTCGGATTTGACGTTAAACTATAGTTCCACCTCAGCGTTGAGGAGAAGCACGTGGCGGAGAAGGGTGCAAGTGGTACAGAAAGGCTGTTGATAAAGTCTTAGTCGGTTAGAAAATCTAATATATTTAAGTTAGAAAGAGAAGAGCTTACATTGAGTTGTTGTATGTTGCTCAATGTTTAGCAATTTAGGTAACATCTCGATAACATCAGATCCGAGTGCAAGCGCTGATGAGATTACCATAAAATAGATTTGTTAAATTCGCAGAGTTAAATTTAAATTCAGTATCTGATAATTTTTCCAATCCATAGAACCTTCTCTTCTAACTTTAAGTAAAATAATTTTAACCTTAGATTAAACATTTTCTCTTAACAATCCATATTAGAAAACGAATCAACAATGTAAATCCAGTTTCTCTATGTCTTCCTTTATTAATATATTCTAAAACCGTCATTCTGTCATTAAAAGTCGCCAGTCTGTTTAGTAAAACACCCCTGTACTGATAATATATCGCCCCAATTACTATCGATAAACAGTCCGCAATTAACGCCCCTGAAAAGCCTTCCTAAATTCTTATAAAACAGTTCATTTAAAAATCTAATGAAAACATATACATTTTCAAAGTAAATCAGGCTTTCATGTAAATTAAATTTTGTGTTAATGTAGCTCTAACCCTTCTTGTTCTACTAGCAATTACTAAGCTTAAGGTATCTATTTTTTTCAAAACTTTGTTGTTCTAAAGCTTTCCAACGTTAACTTTTATTTTTCTGTATCTTTCCATTAAAATATTTTAACGTGCATAAATGGCAGAACCACAAGAGGTAATAGTAGGCTCCAGCCGTGGATGGGATGGAAGGATTACATAAAAAAATAGCGACATAGATTAGCGCAAACATAATCTGATAGAAGCGCTTGGGATAGAGATTGTGACAGTGATTGTAATAATATCTATAGCTAATATTATGTAATACCCATTTAAACATAAATTATACATAAACAAGGAAATTTTAATTAAAAGATCATTTAAAATGCTAAGAAAGAAGTTAAAACATAGGAAAGGACAATAGGTAAAACCTAGAAAATTCGCTCATAAATAACGATTTCGCTTTAGGTAAGCAAGCTCTATGAGTACGGCATCCACGTTGCCTATGCAGGCATTTGTAGGACTGCAGCTCAGTCAAGGTGGAAGCTTGGAATATTGCTTAAAGCTGTATGACAGGGAGCAGTGGGTTATATTGTGAAACATTGAATATGCTAGGAACATGTCAGAGATGAGATCTCAAGCATTTCTAGTAACCAGAAACGATTGTATTCTGCATCCCTAGCAAAGATGCCTGGCAGAAATTCCAACAACTTCTCAGCGGCAGAGGCCTTGTCTGTTTCAGCAGAGCAGAGTAGGTGTGTATGGAGCCATACCCAACGCCAAACTATCTATAGCTATGGGATCATCATGTACGGCCTGTGGCCTAGAGAATCTGAAAAGAGAATTCATTAATCAGCATATTTAGATATAGACAGACAGTCGGGCATTGAAAGGTCTTAGCTCCTACAATCTCAGCTCCATGCTGATACTAAACATTGACATATGACTCAGTTCGTGCAACTGTCTCAAACTATTATTATGGGTCCTAACAGCATAGAGAAAAACAAAGAGGCTGTTACTCTGGCGAAATCTGACATGGAAACGTTATCGACGAAAGCGGAGCCAGCTCTAAAACTGCCGCATACAATCATGAAGCACGAAATCAGAAGCTGGACAGACACTCATTCTCCACTTACTGGATATTACAAGGAGGATTGCAGCAAGAGAAAGTCTTCATAAAAGAACATTCACCAGAAGCAACCAAAACGTTGAATAGAAACAGCATTTGTATTGTAACTGACCTGCTGATGCGACACGGTCTTCTACAAAAGCACTTACACCCCATCGGGATCAGCAACGATCCCGTATGTAGGAAGCTTGGAAATGAGAAAGAAATCTTCATTCATAATCTATGACGAGGTACCAGACTAATGGCACTGAGTTATAATCATTTTGACTCCGTCTGAATGGAGGCCCAAGCGGTGAAGGATATCTCGTTTAGCAAGGTGTTGGCCTTGACACCATGAAGAAGATGATATCCGGTAACCCACTTGACGTCATGTATAATGGGCCAGTAAGTGTGGGTGCCTCGGCTTTCCGCAGTGTTTAAACAGAAGAAGAAGGAACAGACATATAAAAAATGTGTATCTAGTGTTAATAAAGAAAATGGAAAGCTATAACTAAACGTTGTTTAAAAAGAAGCAATTAGTGAGTGCGACAATGCTTAAAATTAGGTGTAGAAACGTTTAGCTGTCTAGTACCACCTCCATGACTAATTTACGCATAATTTGGCAAAAACGATATTTATAATTTCTTGTACTTAAATGACTGAAACAATTGCTTATGAGTTCAAAGATTTAAAGAAGAAATAAAGTGGAACATACTGTAAACAAGAATTGCAGCTAATAGTGTGTTAAGTGAATACTTGATGATAGCTTACTTAATCTATTTTCGATAGGTCCTACGAGAAACTTTGACAAACTCCTTTAAATTTTGGGAGTTCGTTGAAAACCGCGAAAAATACTTATATAACCAAAATTTGATTTTTGATTTTCTCCTTTATTTTGGGAATCTCTTGAAAATTGTGCGCTATGATAGAAACAAGGCGATCCTACAGTTTCACGTCGAGTCCGAACGACAGAAATTCCAGAGAAGGTTTTTAGCATTAAGTTCCTATGGTTGTAAGTCGGATTGGCAAATTGTGCGTGGTGGGTTGCAGACAAGATTTTTATAAATCTGCATAGTAATGCTTGGGTTTCGAACCCAAGCAAGAATCGACGTTTGCTCCAGCAACTAAGCAACCACCAGATACGAATCGATATAACCACACTCATTTTTGAATTACTCCTTTTCCGAAATAGGGACTTTCTGGAGTAGGTTCTCCACAAAAATCTTTGAAAAATGTTTTTACAAAATACTTGAAAAAATGTTTAGGAATAGATACCAAAATGCTTAATTGTATTACTGCGAGGTGTGTCCGTCAACTTTCATTTATACATGACTAGAAGTAATGTCTTCCGCCATATATTTCAGGGCAACGCTAATTGTATTTTCAAACCAAATTGTCTGTTTGCTAATCCCCTGAATGTTTAGTATTTCCCATACCAGCACTGCATGTGCTGGTTCCGCATTTTTAGCTCGAAACTTGATAGCTGGTGTCAAGCTGCTGAATTTAATTTGGGCTATTTCGCTTGCAAAATAAGCTTCTAAATGCGAATGTTGTGTAATCTTGATTTACTTATTTATTTAGTCGGTTGCTCACTGTTGCCGCTTTTTTACTAAGTACATAATTAAATCTTGTTTTCTGTGACAGCTTTTCTCTTTGTTCTGTATAATTTTTCCCAGTTACTGAAACGTACTTGACATCCTGAATTTGCTCGACTGTCTCGACAACTCCAAACGTCACGGCTCGTTCTGCTGGTGACGCGAGCTTATTCCATTTTTACCGATAGAACCTCAGGTGAAGAAAAACCCAATATTTAACGTAAACAACAAGACACCCATTTGTACTTGTAATTTTCCATTACGCGAAGGGCGTGGTCGAAGGAAGCCCACAGAAAGGGCGCGATGATAACTTATGAGGTTATTCGCAATTTAGGCGTTACGCTAATGGTCTTAAAAGCTGTCTTAATGGTAATCAGGCCGTAAGTAATGGTGTTTCCACCAGTTACGATTTTTTCTCTGTAACAGGTATTGTACGAGCGGACGTTCGTGTGAATTGACGCAATAAATTCTTTTAAGTTTAATGTGCGATGGCTGAATTCGATCCTTTGATATTTATTATTGGGTCGTTCTGCCCGTAATGCTTTGGGGTCAAGAATTCACAAGGGCGCAAACTATCAATCAGATGTCAAAAGAAGTCGTTACAAAAATGGACGTTATGTACCATATAAGTGGCCTGCTCGTGTTTGGTTTGCTCTTCATAACAAAAAGTCGCTGTGATAAAATGACAAAGTTGGTGTTGCTTCTGTAAAAGCTAAAAGCCGTTAGATAATAACTCGCCCTTTTCGTGGACGACGTCAAAAGCATTCTTATATAAACGTTTATTGATAACACGTGGATAAAGATCTTCTAAACGTGTTCTTCAATTATGGTTGGGATTTTAATAGAAATAACACGATAAATTAATTATCTGCATGCTTTCAATTAGTTATGAAATTAGTTTTTTTATTTTTGTTATTTTCTGTTGCGTAGAGTATTTTAACAATAACGAATGCAAACAGAATCTTAACACAAATCCACGCGCATACAAAGTTCAGCCAAATTAATTTCTGTATAGCTAATTATTAGCAGTATTTGTTTTTTAGCGAAAGCGAAAATTTGGAAACTATTCCTAACAATATAGAGAACAGAAAGTCGAACTATATATTTATGGAGAGATTTGGTGAAAAGGAGAAGATGAAGAAAAGTTGGAGCGAAACTGATGTAGAAAGACAGGCAGAGATAAGTTCCTGTGACAACAGTCAACACGATATTATTGTAATTTCTGCAGCAAAGCTGCATCCTGACTAACTAACATACAGACTTTAGAAGATTTTAGAAGATTTTAAAGTCAACTAACTATGCAATAATTAATCTCTATATGCACTAATAGCTTTACTGATTGCCAACAAAATTGGCTGACCCAATGTTAACTAGCCGTCATATCATTTACTTGTTTAGCCGACTAAGCCTGGATCCGAGAGGAGACTTCATACTTCAACAAATAAACCACATATTGCCGTAACTAGTTTAAAAATTAATTGCTTGCAGAATTAACCACGTGGGAACTAATTGGCCACTATACAAACTAAGTGCATGTGCAATGGTTCACCTAGGTTCTACCTATCACAGCATATGAGTTGACTGAAGAGCGAATTAGTCGCAAGACTAACTGCTCTTGGAACTATCTAGTTTAGTACTAATTAGCCACCCTTCCAAAGAGTAAAGCTATGAACAGATTCCAAAATTAATGACCACCTTCTTACAACTGATTGCCAGCTAAATGATGACGAATTACATTAGTAATGGATTGTAGAATTAACTGATCACGTACTAGATAATTAGTAAATAAACTGACTGTAAATGTGATAGGTTATGAAACTAACTGGCGACTATACCGATTAGTCGGCTAACTATCTGGTCCAGAAAGTAGTTGACAACCAACTACTTCCTGGTAAGGTAATAAATTGACCACGGTGCATATGTAGCCGCGGAACTAACTGATCAGAAAGTACTACTAATGAGAGTAGTAGTATTAGGCTGCGGGGAGGGAGAACGGGCTGGTAAGTCTTCTTTACTAACCCCGAGCTTCTCCTTAATATCCTCTTGTATAGACCTTCTTTTCCCTTCACTGAATCAGAAGTTACTAAGTACAAAATTAACTGATCGCATCTTCGTAGGCGGCCATAACAACGAATTGCTTCACAAACGGGCCACAAAGTAACTGACTACATTACTAACTAACCGAGAAATTAAGTGATAGTAACAATAAGCTAATCACGAAATTATCTGTTAACATATTGATTGACGGAGATACGGACTATTCGCTTTATGAACTGCGTCTCAAAAGTATTTGAGCACGAACTACTTAATGATTAGCAAATAAACTGCTAAAGAAACCAACTAGTCGCAAAACCAACTGATCAAGACGTAGTTAAAGGTTACAGAATTAAACCTATACACCTATATTGAGACAGAAAATAAACTACCTGTGAATACAACTAGTAGGAAGACTAACTTATTATAACACTAACTGATTGTATACTAATTGGAAAACAGCTGAATGACTAGGCGTGTTACAGATAAACTAACCTTTGAACTAATCGATCAGGCAAATGAGACCATGTATGAAGTATTCAACCAATAAACTGGTGTTGTAACCACCTGGTCACAAAACTAAACCAAACTAAACAATTAAGTGGCTCCTTCCTAACTGCCGACCGTATAATCGTGTTGAAAGCTGACTACTGAACTGACTCCGTAGTAACTAGACAACACAGCGACTAGTCGCGTACCTAACGACTAAAATACTAATTCACCAAGTTAAGTACTTATTTCAGAATTGAAAGACTCTGCACTAACCAACTAGCATTTCAAATTTTCGCCAATAGAACTGGTTAAAGTATCAATCAGTCGTTTAATGACTAATCGCTTAAATACATGTTCGCTTAAATGACAATTCGTACAACTAGATGATGCTATATTAATTTACACATCGACAATTTGAAGAATTACTTGGTTACAGAACTAGCTAGCGGCATACTTACCGACAAATATAACGACTATGCCTTTTACTGACTTCATGGTCACTAGCATACAGGAATGAATCGTAACCAAACATTCGGAACACTGGAGACTCTCTCCTCGACAAAGACAAAGCAATGTTATGATGGGCAACCATCCCCACAAGCTTACCAAAATAGTGCTACAACTCATTAGAGTTCAAATTGGTGTAGTAACAGGACCCCTAAAACTGGCACTTCAGATAACACCTCTATAACATAGGGCTATTTAACGAAGATCCGACATGCAGACTGTGTGGCGAGGAAGAGGTAACAGCCGCCCCAATGAAAAGCCTTAGCTCGTAGAGGATATCAAATCTTTGAGGGCACTAATCCCAACGAGATACAACCACAAGTCAGTCTGATCAACAAACTCCTAGCCTTAATAAAGGGGACGGATCAATTTGACAGCGACTAGCAACAGAAGGGGATGAATAGGCCCAAGATGCCGCAGTGTCAAAGGGCAAAAAGAACCCTACCCGTACAACCAATCAATCAGGTATACAGGAACCGGCGTGGCTCAGTTATTAGAGTGTTGAGCTGCTGCGCTGAACAACCTGGGTTCGATCTTAGATCAGAAACATCGAGCTTTTACATGGCCTGTTCTGTTAGAAATTGAATGACAAGCCAAGGCGATAATTTTGCCAAAACGCTATCTCTGTAGTAGAAGTTTGAGACACTTCCCGCGGTTCGGAGCCCGTGATGCAGTAGTTCCATTCTGTTTATATCTATTACTTTGTACGCCACAGTCATGGTAAAGAAGGTCACCGTGTTTGCGCGGGAACCAAAACACCCTAGAGACAGAGAGAGAATTGGTAATCATGCTACAACTCTCAAAATTAGGAGATCGACTTCCAATAATGCAAAGTTAATTGGTCCCTTATTAACAAGTCAAAGGTCGACTTGAAGAACTAAATAGATTTAAGTATTTGCAGAACAAATTGATAGCAGAAGCACATGTGCCTACAGTAAGGACCAACCACACAGTAACATTCAACAAATTGAACTTCCTCAGATATAATTTGCTTCAGAACTAACCATCTCCGTTCCAAATAGCTGTAGTATGTGTACCTGCTGATCACACTAAACATACTCCCAAACATACTAGCCTAGATATTTTTTTCCTATGGTTTAATCTTACAGATAATTCTTTTACTATTACACATACAATTTTGAACTGAAGCAATACATACAGTTTTATGGAACTTAGTTTACGCATAGTTGTATTTACTATATCACAGTGGATATTATAGAAACTTTTCAGGGAATAAGAACTATAAACCAAGAATATAAAAATTCTACGTAGTGTGTTGCAACTTGTACAAACAGTTTCACAACCATTCCTTTAAAGGAAGTTTGTTCCTGAAATTCCATAAACGAAACCGTTACGTTTAGGACTCTATAAAATCCCCCCAACTAACAAGTTCTCTCAATAAAAATTCGACAAGTTTATACTCTCTGCATAAACTCTCACTAACAAATAGATTGTACAACATCAAACCCATGGTATAAATTACCCCGACAAGACTTAAAGAAATAAAATTTTTTTTATAAATACAGTATAACATCTTATAGAAATAATAATATAGGGAGGAAGATTATTTTAGTGTAGTTTCTCCGTGAGAGCTTAAATATGTACTTTTATGAATTTTAGTGCAGCAGTACGAGCTAATTGGTTGAAGGCATTCAATTAAATTGTCTCTAGACGGCAGAGCTATTCATAAACCGCTCATAACACAATGCACCCGATGTAGCCGAAACTCTCCCTAAAGCCGTCTTCATGTCGCTCGAGATGAAATACCCCCCAAATTAAATCTCAGAGTCCACTGGTCACAAACAGATAGTTCCAAGTTTGGAGTTGCAATCAAGACAAATTTGGTGCTGCTGCCCTCAGAAACTACATAACAATCAAAATGTATAATTTACGAAGATGAATACTTATTATCCACGTTTCAGAAAAGCGATTGCAGGCGATAAACAAGCCGAAATGTGCAAGCTTCGTAGAATCAATCTCTATGCTCTAATTAGTTCAATTTATTTTCAGTTCGTTACTTTAATTAGTATAAAATTTCTTCCTGATTATACGTTGAAATTTTCTAGCCGAATACTTTCTTGAGTTTCGTTAAACTATTGACGTATTAAAACAAGACTTATTTATTTTGACCTAAATATCTATTATATCTTCAGGTTTAACCCTCAAGTCTAACTCCTTGCTTTAATTAGTTAGGAAATTATTTAATTCGCCCACGTTTAGTGGAATATTTGCATCATTAAGGAGTAAACAAAGAATGCAGCGTGGATCGGAAATTGAACCTAAAGAAGCCGGAAATTAGTGCAATGCATATCCGATTTTGAGCTTCCTTCATCATTCATTATCATAGCTAGCAGCGGGTGAAAGCAGAAGTGGAGCAGAATGTACAAATATAAACCCCCCGAATCCGTTCTTGTCTGATGATCCTCATTCATCCATTCATTTTCATTATTTAACTGTCGTTATGAAAACTGGTGCAGGGGGTTAGTTCGGCAAGCGAAGGTGAAATAATAACGGCAGCAGTTCTGACAACACTTTGCCTCCCTAATTCCTCTAGCCCTGACGAGGGTGTATAAATCTTGAATTAACTCTGATTCGATGTTATCGCCCTTTCCATCTGATACAAGTTTACGAATCTGCGTTGTACACAGCAGTCGTCGCGTTGCGGTGAAAAGGAAGCCTGTAAAAATTCGAACACTGAAAAACCCACCAGAAAGAATTTTCCACCTTTAAAGATAAAACCAAACGAATGTGGGTAAAGATTTATCTAAAGGAAACATATTTGAGATGTGACAAAATGAAGTGCGTACCAATAAAGCTATTCTAAAAATACTGTGGATTTTAAAGTTTTACTATTTCTTGAATTTAAATTTGAATAAAACGTTTTTAAGGCACCTGTGAAAGCCACTCTCTTCAAATAAAGAAGTTATACAGCGACTTTTGCTAGTGAACATATTTTTCAATGTTTTCAAATAATCTTTCTTCTGTCTTATAGATTTGCTCAATACTTGTCTGTACATTTCCCGTATTTCTACCTTACTGCTGAGGAGATGCACGTAGCAGAGAAGAGTGCCGGTGTCTGCAGTGAAACGTAAACAATACACCAACCGATAAAATCTTTATTCTTAAAATAAAGTAGTTACAAAGTTATGGAGTTCTAGAACAGCAATACAATAGATGTAAATATATTAGAACAGCAATAATATTTCAACAATGTTTATATTGAAAACAATATAACAATGAAAGATTATTCTTTGAAAATAGTATCTCCGGAAAGCTATTCTACAAACAACCTTGATTTACAAAGGTTACAATAATACTCACTTTAAAGAATGACCGGGCGATAAGATTATGTTAAAAACGACATAGAATTTTGAATGTCAAGAAGGCCCTTTTAAAAACGACAAGATTTTTTTAAATTATAATATGTCAAAGAGATTATTTT
>JABXWE010011250.1:0-24925 GCA_014611495.1 Limonius californicus | reverse complement strand
AGTAAACTACGCATCAATGGGTGTTGAGTACGTAGCCGAGACCGTTATGCTCTTAAGCAGTTGAACCTACTAACTTTGATAGCAAAGTTTCACAATGTTCTGATTTCACATTTATCTCGTCTTCTAAGGTTACATAGTGCACCTATTTTAATTCCCTAGGTAAATAGCTTCTTAAGAGGTACTCCCTGACTGAGTTAAACTGCCCTTTATGCTATGAGACTTCTGAGCCTAATAGCCTGGGGATCGAGATTTACAGTGTTCGGAGGTCTTATCTAGTTAATGTGGACTGTGAACAGAGTGCGCCTATCCTAGGTGCCTAATGACTAACTAACTACTGGAGATTTACCGCCCGGATTTCCAGTCGGTTTCCATTGCGTTGGCCGTTTGCTTCGGGATTGAACGTTCAGCGTTTCCCTAGCCGTCCCGTATACTCGGCTTACCTCTCGTCGGACATCCTCTCCTCTTCGCGCCCATTCCTCCCATGTTTCTGTAGGCATGCCGGTGCCCTGTATGTCCCTCTCCAATGACGTCTTCCACGTAGAATACGGTCCTCCGATCTTCTTTTCCTCCAGCTGCATGACTTAAGCTTGCTGTAGAGGCTGGCTGGCCGGTCCTCTTAGAGCCGTCCAATACATCACATACATATCCAACTCCCATCATATAAATAATGTAATCCAAATACTAGCGACCTTGTTCCAAAACATCCAAAACTTAATACAAATCCTACTAGTCTTTCTTACATGTAAAATGTTTTGTAACGTGTGTCTTCCGTGTGTGTCTTCCGTGTGTATCTTAATACCTTCTGATGTTACTCGTTGTGCTTGACCGCATCCCGTAATGTTAGATATCGGACCTACCTAATTTGCCTAATTTGCGGTCTCTGAGTTAAATTTAAGTTTAAGATTTAAAATACCGCACAATAAAAGTAAGTATAATTAGTTTAAATGATAGTAACGTTTACAATTCATTTATTACGTTAAAAGATTACAATTTCCTACAACAGTGCGAATTTATGACGTCTATCTGATTCACCTGGTACGTTGTATTTTTACAAGCAGTGATAATCCAAAATCAAATTTTACTTAATTGCAGGAGATAAAAATTGACGTGTTTACTACGTTTCTGCGTATTAACTGCCCCACACTACGAAAATAACAAAAGTCAAATTTTATTATCCGGCATGCGACCAAAATCGACCCATTCACTAAACGTGCCCTTTGCTTTCTTGGAAATTTTTAGCGGTTGTCCGATTGTGTCACCCTCGATTGAAATTTATGATCTCATCCCAAGCGTTCGGTGTTAGTTGAGACGAGGTTTTTGCGGCCCGGTCCGCAAGGGTCTTTTTACCTGAGCCGACCCTTGAGGCATGTCCCCTTATACGAACCTTCCTGGGCTTTCATGCACTACATTGTTACTACATCCCCTGTTCGATTTAATTATATATACATCTATACATATATACACATATAAATTTATTACTAGTACTACTGCAATACCAGACTATAAGATTACTTATCTTTCTCTATCTATTTCTATTTCGTCCTCCGTCGTCCATGCTGTCCTCCGCTGTTTGATCGGTTCGCCGATAAGTAGCCGATCGCAGTTTTGCTAACCCGCTGGGCAAACTAAACACAACTAACACTTTATTTTAATTTAATCACGCACTAAACGGGGGTATTTGCCCTAAAGATCCACTAAATAAATAAATAAACTTATTTGCCGTTAGTTTTTTAAACTGTTTAGCGAGACGCGGCGAGGCACGTCTAGTCTGCACGACATCCCGAGTTGGACTCCTGAAGGTCGCTTTACGTCGTATTAAAAAAAGGTTCAGCACTTGAAACTTGAAAATGACACTAGGAAAAGGTTTTCACCACACAATTAGAATTTCTCCTGCCTTAGTGTTGTTCGGTAGGGAGCAGAGAGCGGCACAACTGGGCTGTTCCTAAAATTTCGGGAAGCGGGAGAAATTCGCTGGTACGCCCCTGAAGTTTGGATCGCTTCTGACAGGGCCTTTTCAACGTCGAGAGAGAAGAGGCGGGAATTTCAGATGACAATACCTCCGCCGCTCAACGGGAGGATCATTTCAAACAGCTCCAAGAACAAAACTTCCACGGGTTTGATCGCTTTATCAGACACAGTCGAGAAAACAATTTCACTGGATTATTTTTGCACAAAGCTGACACTCTGCTAATATTTTTAATCCGACTCAGTCGATATTCTTATGCCTAACGCAAAAATACGGAACGATAACTCAATTAGCAGAAGAACTGCAACAAAACCCGGTATCAAAAAAAAAACACACCAGTTCACTCCCAAAGCCTAGCGTCCACTAAATTTCATAACTTATCTATGGACCCCGAAGATGGTATTTGGATGACCGGGCCGAACGAAAGTGGAATTCGACTCAAGAACAAAACGCAACGCGAACAAGCATCGGCTGAAAATATTAAACCACATTGTAAATATGGTGCAATAATTCTAGAACAACCTATAGCCGATGTCCCACTGTAAAAATTTGTATAAAAACTTTTGTAAAAGTGTTTATGAACACGATTTTGACAGTGTGACAGCAAGCAGTTTTATACAAATGACGTCAAGGTAAAATATTACGGTGTCTGTATTTTAATGACGTCACGTAAAATGTTTTTATACAAACTTCTGAAATAGAACCGTTTCTATAATTTGGACGAAAACAAGCATTTGATTGGGCGTTAACGGCCCGCCTACCTTCTGGATATTTGAATTGCGGCGCGAAACCTCCCGCCAGTCTTCATCTTCATGTGTAAGTTCACTTTCCACCATTGAAAGCACACATCGACCACTTCCTTGGTTTCGTTTCTTTAACCACGGCCTAACCCACCATCTACGTTTATTTTTTTGGTTTTTTGTTTTTGGATAAGTGCATATCCAATCAACCTTATTGTAAGCGCAGTTAATAGTAAATTTTGTTTCGGATTTAAACTTTCCATTGCATAAATTAAAACAGCAAAAACTTTAAGCGCCAACCGCAATAAACCAATTTTAACCTCACTTTTCAGTGTTGCCTCAAACAGCTGATCAGGTTTGTATAAAAACTTTTGACCAAATACTTGACAGTGGGACAAACCTTAAAAATATTTTTATGATGCATGACGTCACACCGTTTGTATACAAATTTGTATAAAAAGTTTTTAAACAAATGTTTACAGTGGGACATCGGCTTAACGCGTAGGACATCCTTCAAGGGTAGGTCAAGCGCGTAGACAAAATATTAATCGGCAATTTTGCATAATAACCAAAAAAAATTCACCAAAACTGTATTTGGGAACTAACAATACGAGGATGGCTCAATCACTACGTGGCCTAACAAAGAAAACGCAAGTTTTTTTCGACAAAAACATTTTAACTTCAATATAGACTCCTGCTCGCTCAACACACTTATTCCAGCGATATTCCAAATTAGCAATGCCTTCATTCTAGGTCGATGAATTCAAGTCCTCGAAATAGCTATTTACAGCAGCGATTACCTCGGAATTAGACGAAAACGTCTTACCGCCGAGCCATTTTTCCAGGTTTGGAAACAAATGATAATCGCTGGGAGCCACATCTGGGGAATAGGGCGAATGGGGTACTAATTCAAATCCCAATTCATGAATTTTGGCCATTGCAATCGCAGACTTGTGGGCAGGTGCGTTATCTTGATGGAAAAGCACTTTCTTCTTTACCAAATGAGGCCGTTTCTGTTTGATTTTGTTGCTAAGTTGTTTCAGCAAATTGGCATAATACTCGCCATTTATTGTTTTCCCCGGTGCTCCGGTGTGAGCAACCGCAGCAATCAACGTGCCGAGTATTTTTTCATTTCCAATTCTTCAGTTAAAATTCTGTGCACACTGTCGTTTGAGATACCCACTATGCCTACTATCTCGCGCACTTTTACTCCACGGTCACCCAATACGATACGGTGGAGTTTTTTAATCATATCGGGGCAATAGCAGTTTTTCGACGTCCACTACGGGGTTCATCATTTGTGCTCACACGACCACGCTTAAATTCGGCAACCCAGTTTTTAACCATTGAAAACGAAGGAGCGGATAGTGTTGAATCCAGCTCTGCTTTGATTTCGGTTGGTGTTGAGCCTTTCAAATGAAAGTACTTTATCACTGCTCTCAACTCAATTTTTTCCATCGTTTACAAAATCACACGAGACGTTCACTTTGGCGTACTGTCAAAAACAGACTAATTGACAGATCGCTCTGTACTGTCACATTTAATCTAATAAAGGATAGTTCTACAGAATGGTAAAGAAGATTCCTCCGACCTCGCGCCCTCTTTGTGTTAGGCCACGTAGTTATCGAACAATCTTCGTATAGTAATCGGCTGTAGAGCGGCAATTTTAAATAAGACTTTAATTCAGATGAAGTGGCAAAATCAAACGAACGTAACAACTGCGATTCATCCGTCCAGAGAATTTGACTTAAAAATTCTGGATGGTTTGCAGTAACATCAAACAAACCATTGACAAAACTTTAGGCGCCTCAAATTATCACCATCATGTAGATTTTTGCATGTTGTATATGGTAGGGATATAGGCTGTTTCTGTTTCATATACGGCAAACTGTCGACTGGGTAATACCCAATTGCCTAGAAATTCTTGTAGTACTCGTCGATGGGTTTTGCAATAATGTCAGCATTATTGTCCACGTTATTATTTCCAACATGATGAGGTGGTCTAACCATACCTGTTTGACACAAATTTCGGTGCAATCGTTCAAATGTTCGGGGGTCAGGCTATTGCCAGTGAGGATACCTTCTCCAATATTCTACCACAGCATTCCCGCTGCAATAGCTGTATACAAAATGCATTTATGCATATTCACGAGTAGAAAAAGGTTCCATCATTACCACACTTACAAAACAACAATGATTCAAGCTTGAAACACCTTCTGTCATAACAAATGAGCATTTGTTTGACTTATTTCCTATTATGACTTGAATTAACAGAACAATGATAAAACAAAGACTGTAACTCGATAACGGTTGGAAATAAGACATGGATATGGATAAATTATTATTTGCTTCTGGTAGCATCTCACAGCACACTCTTAAGTTCGGACCACACCTTTTGAATCACCCTGTATTTAGCTACTAACAAAATGTTTGGAAGAGAGTTCAGCAAAAACAAATATTTGTACTATTTTCAGCCTTCGTTTCTATAATCAACTTACTTACTTAGATATTTTAAATAAACGAATTCAAATCTCGTCTCATATAATTCATATTTGTTGTTTGACAAATGCCTGCGCTTTGTAACTTATTTAGACGTTTAAATAAAAAGGAATTAAGTCAGTATAATGAATAGTTTTATCGAAACCTTACTATTACTTAAAATGTATGCCTTGTTTCACTAATTATTCATTTTCAACCACAACACTTCAAACATTTGTAATAGATTTTTCTATTTTATATTAATTGGGCCCAGATACTTGTTAATGTTTTGGGTGCATCGTAATGTCTGTGATTACCTTTGCCTTAGTTTTATTTTGTTATAATTAGGTGAACCATATTTTCATTTAGCTGTATTAATCAAAATAATAGATTTAATTTTGTTATATTGTATAAAAGGGTATACCGATTACATTATGTGTTGAGGTTCGGTAATATTACATTTATTTTCAGCATTCTGTAAAGTGGTCGTTCTGTTTTTAAATCGAGTTAGCTTTGTGAATATTCTTGCAAAGCTGGAACAAGAGCCTTTTGTAGCAAATCCTAAACGAGGGGGTGATAAAGAACAGAAATTAATTGATGAATGCCTGTGGATAACCAACATACAGGTATACAATCAAAAAATTAAATTATTTACGTAACACATTTCGTTGTCACTTTGTAGACTTACACCTACTGGGTAACAGCAACTTTAACCATATTAGGCACAGTTGTGTACGGGTACATGAAGCGGATAAAAAGCAGCGACTACCACGACTGGCAGTTTCCCTACGGCCCTTTCACAGTTTGGAATGTGACATACGGTCCAAACTATGATATAATCTACTTTTACCAAGGCACTAGCATTGCATTCATCGCTTGCCTTTTCACTTCCATTGATTTGCTTCTTGCTGCTGTTTTAGCCCACACCAGCTATCAGTTTAAAATACTGCAAAACAATATTCGACGCATGGTAGAACTTAGCTACGAAGAAATGGTTAAGGTAAAACAAAATGCAAAGTTAAATATTCATAATGTTTGTCTAACTCGTAAAAATATACGAAGAAATTATATCAACATGCTAAATATTCAACCAGGAATTATTTAATATTATTATTAGTAGTAGTAGTAGCCTTAAATGTTATAATTTTGTAATAAAGATTTAAACTTTAGGTTTTTATGTACAGGATGGCCCACTGGTAACGAAACTAGCGTATTTTGTCACACTAAACCACAATACTTCGGAAAACGTGTCACGGGCTTAAACGGAATTGTGATACATAAACGACGGCATGCCCTAGCGTAGCTCAGAGGAGGAGGGGGAGTTCATTTTTTAAAATACACCGCGCTTACATCTGATCAAAATCGGGATAAAGTCATAATAAGTGAGGGCTCCAACGGGAATATCACTAGATCCGGCCCTGCTCAAGCTTCACGTTGCTTTGAACGCCAATCCGAAGATTGTGCGTGGTGGAACTTGCCTTTTCTCACAATTGTTCCTAACAGAAATGTTAATTTACTAGTTCCGTAAACAAAAAGGCGCAACAATCACTCGCAGCTGTCCTAATAGGAATCTGCACATTACTTTTAACAGAGTTCAAAATAAAATAGAGTTGAATTTAACAAGGCATTTAATTAAATCAAATAAGCGGACAAAATACACGCAAAATAGTTAAATTATTATAATTTGGTAATGAACAAAGATAAAAATTATTTAAAAAACACACAGTTTGAAACGAAGAAACTTAAGATTAGACAAAGTCACGCACAGGTGAACCCAAAACAATTAAATCTAAGCTAATAATACCTGAAAAACGGTACTGCAGGAAGGCCTTGTACATGCAGTATTTTCTTATATCGCTAAAGTTTTCGAATAAAACATACAAAATACGAACTATTGTCAGAAGATTTCACAATCAATGGCGTCTGTTCAGGGCGGCCTCCCCCTCGGTGAACTAAATGGAACAGCTGAAGCGTGACCAACAAAGGGTTCGACAATTTACCTTTTTCGGTGGAAAATTGGCTTTTCACAGGTGTGCAAAGTTTGAGTCAGTCTCTGGGTGTAGTGGTGGAGTTTTTACAGTTAGCTTCCCTCGAAACCACTTGCTTTTGGCAGATTTTTCAATATTGCGTCATACGACGAAATTTCCCAAATCGGTACTTTAAGCGATATTTTCGGAATTTTTCGGAAACGGAATATTTCCCTTTTTCGAACATACTGTGAATGGTACCGCAGAAAGCGAAAATAATTACGTACTGGCAAATTACACTGATTCGGACGCCCAGGGGTAATTTAAATCTGCGTAACACTCAGGTCGAGAGCCGGAGCGTGACTTCTGTCTTTTCTCCGCACTTAACAGTGTGATGACCCAGATTAAAGCTGCGTTTGCAGAAAACTAAATAAACGTCGCGCATACAGGGTGCGTTCAGTGAAAGCGCCCAAATGTCACAAACGCCTGAACGGGTCTAATTAATTTGCCAGAGGGACATGTAACACTGCTATTTCCGTTCATCTATCTTCAAACCTAAAATTGGGGTGATTCTCACCTTAACAAATTTGAATGGCAAGCGGTTTTAAAAGACATAATCGTTTTAGAGCTCGATGAATTTTCTTTACAGTAGTACTTTTGTTTCTGAATTCCGAACTTTAGTTACCTAGAAAATGCAGTCCAAAGATTCGCGGAAGTAAATTTTCGAAATGAGCACTACTCACTTCCATACAGTTATAAAGGTTCTGTTCAAAATGTCGTCGCATATTCTGAAGAATTTGTAATATGATTAGATGTCATTTGTTGATTATACGTTGTTGTAGATGTGGTGAAGAATCGGGTTCAAATCAATTTTATTCTATAAATTCTTGAATACTATTTTGATTAATACCCATTAGCCATTTGACTTGTAATCAACGTAGGTGCGATAACAACGTCAGTTTTTCGAAAAATTGAGGTTTAGTGCTATGAAACATACCTATTTCTATTTCGGTGGTCTAACCTGAATAAACTTTTTATGTCATTTCAACAAGATATAGCATCATAAACTTCAACAGACATTGCTAAAGTAAAGTCAACTCAGTAGTGATACAAAACTTTTGCAATTGTGCTGAACCGTTCGAACTTTGACAATTTGGGTTTAACGTATATGGCTACGAATATTAGTTGCATTGTTAAAATTGTGGAAATTGCTTCTTAACATATTTATCCTAATAAGTTAGTTTCGTCTAATGTTGCATTTACAATCCATTAATTAATTTAATTAGTTTCAATATTACAATTTACCCATAGCCTGCATTGCTAAATCTTCAGATATCCTACGAACTAAAGTCCAATTCGTAAATTAAATTTTCATTCCTGTTTCTTTAAAGTCACTTTTAGTTAATTTATAATTGATTGGAAAAATAATGATTTTATTTCTACCTTCCGTCAATGGACGGAAGTTAGAGTAACTAATTGTTCTTTGTTTTTGTAATTGTTTCTTTTGATATAATAATTATTTGATTATTGCTGTTTCAAAATTAGAAAGTTCAAGGAGTTAGGCAGTTTTTTAGCGTTGCTAATATGAGTCATTTATGATTGTTTAAAGCTTTACACTATTTTGTTTGAAATTAGATGACACGATATGTCTATCACTATTAATTCACATCGCAGAACATTTAGCAACAGAATTTGAGTTTTTTAAATAGTTTTACTATACTATCATCGGCGAAATATGATCCTCCAAATGAACTGAAATGTGAACATGAAAATCGTCATAGTTAGTAAAATTATTACTTATTAGAGCACTTTCAACAGTATACTGGGCGAATTGCAGATTTACTAATCTTTACATATTATTATTATATTTATGAATGATTGTTTCATATAGGATACAAGTGAATTCGATATGAAATCACCAAGTTCGTATACAGATATTGATGTGTCCACAATTCCTTGGCGTTATTTAAGGAATTCTCTTAAGAAAACTGTGGAATACCATTCGGCAATTATTGACATTGTTGCGGAGATGGAAAAAGTATTTAGTAGTTTGCTTCTGCTCGTTTTCTTGGGAACGCTGGCTTTGATATGTTTCTCCGTTTACGCCGCAACAGCGGTGAATTTTCTTTGAGTTTAGTTTACCACCAAATACACGTATTTATTTGTAGGTTGGATCCAGTCCCCAGATGATAATAAGACATACAGGTGAAGGTATGTGCGCATGTTTGCAAGTCGCAACAGTTTGTTTTTGGGGAGAACAAGTGATGCAGGAAAGCCAAGAAGTGGCAAGGGCTGTCTTCGAATCTGATTTTGTTGGAACTGATATAAGATTCCAAAAAATGTTGACTTTCATTATTCGTCGAAGTCAAAATCCCACCAAAGTCACTGCTGGTAAATTCGCTGAGATTTGCTTATCCACGTTTGCTTGGGTAAGATAATTCTGACTCGGCATTACGCAATAACAACAATTTTAAATGTTTACCAAAAATAATGGCTTCCTAATTTTACATATATATTTAATTTCAGATTATGCGAACCTCATATTCTTCATTCATGGTATTACGAAGGTCCAATACCAGTTCAGACTAAATTCTGTTACTTCTGTAATTTTTTATTAAGATTGAATTACGATGGCACCTTATGTACATGCAGTTTCAGTAAATGCATTTTGTAGAGCAAAATAGAACACAATATGTACTTAATTAGGCACTTAATAATTACTAACGCAAATACACATTCTGTAGCAACCGTGTTTGTGTTTAGTTTTTCTGAAATATAATAAAATACTACCATCCGACCATTTCTGTATAGAACAATCAATTTCTTATCTGGTGCTTTGTCAAATTTATACCACTCTTCTTTGAACGCTTTGTCTCTTACGTGATGCAGCGATCTCTTCTATGCCTGTGTTGAAGTTTTAAATGTAGTACAGACATAGAGAACCTGCAGCTTAAGGTGGACTGGGAACTACGGGAAGTGTAAAAACTCCAACACGGACTTACGCAATATTGAAAACTGTTTATGATGATAATACTGTAAAGCGTACTAGTGTGCTGAAAAGGTTAAAACGTTACAAATATAAGATAAATATTAGATAACGCTAGAAACAGGCGTCTATCGGCCACTAAAAATGCAAATTCGATAGCACCAGTACGTGAAATTGTGACAATAGACTACCGAATGATGTCAAGTGGATTGAATCATCACTAAGAACTAAAAAGTTTCATTTGAGAAAATCCAGAACCAAAATCATGTTGATTGCTTCTTGCGACAAACAGTGTTTAATCCATAAAGAATTTTTGTGTGAAGTACAAACAGTAGCTACTGTATTTTAGATTAAAGTGATGAAGCGGTTATTGCAATGCATTTTTCGAGGGTAATTGGTTCTTGTTGCATGACCGTGCACCTGCCCATGCTGCATTGATTGTGAAGCAATTCCTCATTAAACACAATTTTCGTCACATTCATCACCCGCCCTATTCACCTAAGACAGCATCACTAAATGTTTGGAAAACTGTTCCTCGGAAACTAAAACCACCGTCCGGCATCGAGCAGATTAATCGAGTTGCAAATAAAATGAAACACTTTTTATGTTCATTTGACTTTGCGGTTTCATAGGAATTAGGGTTTTGGTTTAATTGCAACTCTTGAGTCGTTTGCTGTTTTATTATTTCCAAAGATTAATTTATGACAGGCCATTTTCGAAACTTATCAAACGCTTGACATGTATGTTTAGTCTGTTTAATGCCGATCGAAAACAGTTCTTTAATTCCTTCGTTGGCTGAATGGCTGGAAGTTGCACGTAGGAGATTTTGTTCTAGAATTCCTGCGACATTTCGCAATATGATGAAATATTCCAGGTGTTTGAGATTCGCATTGCGTTTTCTACTGAGGCGATTGAACACCTTCTCTCGATCCGGTTGCCCGTTACGATCGCCGCGCCGATAATAAAATAAGGCAAGGCAAAAGTGAACGCTAGCTTCTGGGAGTGAACGGACGTGGTTTTTGGAAACCGGGTAGTTGGCAACTCTCTTCTACTAAATTTATATACCATATCGTGTTTTGCCTTAGGCAAATGGATCTTCGACTTCTGTCGGATTAAAAATATTAGCAGAATACCAGCTTTTTGTTAAGACAATTCAATGAAATTGTTCTCTCGACTTGTGGCAGATTAGAAGCTTTCAACCCCGGAACAGGCTCCTGCGAGCCGTTGCAAGTGATAATCCCGTCCAGCGGCGGAGATGTTTGCTCCTGAAGTTCCCGTTTTTCTTGTTTGTCAAAGCAACTCCTGGCCGCAACGTTGTCTTCATCGTGATCCAGTCTTCAGGGGCGTGCTTGCTAATTTTTCCTGCTTTGCGAAGAACCTAGAAACACCCCAGTTGTGCCTTTCTCTACTCCCTTACCGAAAAAAGCTAAGGTAGGACAAAGTGCTGAACCTTTTCTTTTTATGGAACGCAAAGCGACTTTCAGTCGATTTTTTTGTGGTAACTGTAAAGTGTGATTATAAATTGTAATTTTTGTACACTCGAACATCACTGGCTGCGTAGATCTGCTCCTTAAAATAAATACCGCAAGCCAGGGCCGGCGATCCTTTCTTGTTCGATCGTTCCAACTACCCTTGTATTAAACCATAATTATTACAATTTTGAATGTAATCTTTGTTTTGTATTATGCGTCACCAATTTCAACCAATAGAACTATATTTGTCTTAAAATTCACCAGATCTTCTATTTCTGTGTAATTTCACTTTATTGTGTGCATAAACTTGCTAAGCTTTATATACAGGAGGAGACACAATAAAGGTGAGTCCGATTCCCATAAGCTGCTGACTTCTCGGCCTTCCACGAGAACCTGCAATCAGCTGTGATTTGGAAGGTGGCGTCCGCTAATTTTGACCTAATCTATACACAACTTGGTACGATTTCCTTCCCGTAAGCGATTTCCGTAAACTCCCCCTACTCCTGTGAGCTAAGCTGCAGGCCTTTTTCTATCTTTCCTGTTGCGGGTCGATGAAAAAGCTCGTTTGGCCGTAACACACTATACAAAGTGTTTCGGAAAGAATAGTAAATATTTTAGTAGGTGGTAATTTGGACTATTTTGAGTAAAACAGTTCACATAAATACGTGTTCAATTTTCAATGGTTACGGAGAAACAGCTGCTTGAAGATGGCGCGTACATATCCGATGTACGCGTATATCTGAAACAGATTACTTGCACTCAGCACTCTGAATGTTTGAATAACATGTGACATGTAAAAATTTGAGGAAGTTCGTCTAGCTACGAGGATAGGTACGTTTTTCCAGCATGATGGAGCCCCTGCACATTCTAGTCATAAGGTGACACATCATCTAAATATAGCATTCCCCGAAAAATTGATCGGCCGCTATGATCACGGTCATTAGACACCAAGGTTCCCATACCTCACCCCTTTAAATTTTTGTCTGTGAGGCTGCATGAAAAGAGGTTTACAAAGAAAAAGTAAATATGAGACGAATTGGTCATTCGCATTATAAATAGTGCTGCCCTCATGAAAGTACGCCTAGATGACTTCAGAAAAGCTGTATCTCCGTAACCCTTGAGAATTGGACATACATTTATATGAACTTTTTAGTCAAAATCGTCCATACTCATCATTGACAGTCTTTTTGTCCCACTGTTGGGCATCGTCCTCTTCTCTGCTACGTATTCCTCCTCAGCGCTAAGGTAGAAACACGGGGGATCTACAGTTTAACGGCGAATACGAAACGTTAAGCGTAGCACAAACCAAAGCGGCTGCGGTGGCGGCCACGGCTGTGGCCGCTGCCGCGTTTGCATTTGCGGTACAGACCAGACAAACTGAAGCGGCCGCGGTAGTAACTGCGATTCACACAGTAGGGACGGAGCTTGTCATCGTTGTCTAGCTGGCAATATGGATGAAATAATAGAAGAAGGACTACTATTAACAGCCTTGTTGGAAGATGAAGAAGTACAGGAAAGGTATGTATGTATTTCAATTTATTTAAAATTTGGGAAAAAAATACAGTAGGTTTGTCACGTTATTACTAACGAAATGATCTTTTTTATGTTAAAAAATTATTATATATTTTTTTAGAGCACGAAGACGGGCATGGATTCATGAAATTAATAGGAACAGGGAAAACGAAGGAGAATTTCATACATTATACCATCAATTGAGAACTGACGAAAACAGATTTTATAAGTATTTTAACTTCTAGATTTCATTCAAGAAGATATACAGAAACAATATACCCATTTTCGAAAACCTATAGAGCCAGAGGAACGTCTTGCAATTGCATTAAGGTAAGTAAACAAAACAGAATACACTTTAAATTTATTTGATACTTAAAGTAAACTAAGGGCAATGTACAATACATCAGTTTTTTTGGGTGGCCTTGATATTGTAGCTGCATCTTTGTTTTGTTGTTGTATTTCTTCTTCCATAAGAAGTTTAGCGATTTTAAATTTAATTACAGTTTGACGTCTGGGCGAAAACTTTTGAACTGTTTTGGCGTATCCCATAAATAGCAACTCGATATCGTCCTTTTGTTGATTATTCGATATTCTATTTTCCAGGTATCCTAAGACCTTAGCAACGGAAGTAGACTGTTGTAATGATTCGGATGTATCAACTCGTCTTTTTTTTTGATAAACCTTTAGCTGTAGGAGTTGCTCTAATAGATTGTGTCTCTTCAATGGGTATGACTGGAGGTGATTTGCGAAATCGGTTGTCAAATCAGGTGTGTGAGTTTTCGTCTGTTGAGTACTCATATCTTCAGTACTTTCTATATTTGATTCTGTATTGGCAAACTGCAAAAAAGCCTTAAAAAACGACATCTGCTGGGCCCATGGCCACATTTTATATCGGTCTGTGGATTTAGCTTTTTGGCCTGTACGCGTTTTTTCACTTCTGATATGCTTAGCATATGCATCACGTAGATTTTTCCATTTTTTTTCACATCATCACCTAAAAAAAGTTTAATAAAAGCAAAAATCTTAGTGTTTTCGATTTTAATATTAAGCTAGTTTTTAATAAATTATTTTTGATATTTCAGATTTTTGGCCACCGGAGACTCATATGGAACCATAGGACATAGTTTTCGTGTAGGATTTGCCACAGTTAGGGTAATTGTTGAAGAGCTATGTGCAGCCATTTGGAATCAATTACAACCTACATGTATGCCTGAACCAACTACCGAGATTTGGGAACAGTCGATAGCTGGATTTCAAGAAAACTGGCAGTTTCCTAACTGTTTGGGAAGTATTGATGGGAAACACGTTACCATCAAATGTCCAAAAAATACAGGATCTAATTATTTTTGCTATTTAAAAAAGTTTTCAATAGTTCTGATGGCCATTGTTGATCCCGAATATAAATTTGTTGGTATTGATGTTGGGGGTTATGGGAAGAACAGCGATGGAGGGTTTTTTGAGGCATCAAATATGGGACAACGTTTTTTGACTGGAATGATTAATGTACCTGCAGACAGACCTTTGCCAATGCAGAATGAACCTACTCCATGCGTCTTAATTGGAGATGAAGCATTCTCGTTAAGCCCATTTTTAATGCGTCCATTTCCATATAGACAGTCTAGATTCGACCACAGGAAAGATAATTACAATAAAAGGTTATGTCGAGCTAGAAGAGTTGTAGAAAATGCTTTTGCCATATTGGCTCACAAATGTAGTTTTTTTAAGACCTCTAGAAATGAAAATACAAAATTTCTATCAAAATAACAAAGGCTTGTTGTGTCTTACACAATTTCTTAAGAATGAAAAAATGTGACGATAATTTTATTCATTTACTAGAAGAAGAGGAGAATGTACAAGGGATTTTTCAAAATTTGGAAGTTGATGGGCGAAGAGCTCCGAATTATGCGTTTAATATACGAGAAAGATTTGTTAATTTCTTTAACATGTAGCCATATTTTTAACCTACTTTGTTGGTTATGGTGTCTTAAAATAAAATAAAACTTACCTTCTGCATTTAACAAATTTCCCTAGTTCATCCCAAATTTCATTTTTCGTACGTATATTTTAGTATTCGGGATGGGAGAAATCATATAAGATTGGATAGCATTTCACTTTTTCCATACTTTGTTCCGATACTGATGCAATGTTCAACACGCGTTCGGCGGCCAAACTGAACACATCGCGTTTGGCCGTGGCCGCACTTACAAACGCTGCACAGGCCGCCACCGCATGCGCTTCGGTTTGTGCTGCTTGCTTGCTTGCTTGCTTTGAAAGAGCGAGATCGAGGACGCGGTTTTCCAAGCATCTCTATGCACTTAGGCCACATTTGGCCCATTGTACACCCTAACTAAGAATTTTGCCTATCTGGGGTAATTCCAACCTCAGTAGTGATTTTTAACGTGTCACACAACGTAGTGGCACGGGACCTACGGCTTTACTTCTTATCCGACAGAAGGCGCATTTTCAGATTTTTCCCCGCTAGAAAAATCTCGCCGACCTCAGCCAGGTTTGAACCCGCGTCCCTCGGATCTAAAGGCAAACGCGCTAACCACTAGACCACCGAGGCCGGTCGGTTTGTGCTGCACTTGCGATATACTGAAACTGACACCAACATACTAGAGCTTCGCGCCTCGCCGGCTTGTTGGATCAATTTTAGAATTTTCTTATTCATTGTTTACTGTACTTCTTCAACTCCCAACCAACCGTTTCTTCTAAAAATTACGTTTCTAATAGATTTATTTCATTATATTATATAAATAAATCGAAATTGTGCAATTGTACAATGCAGTTCGAAGTACCGATTAAAGGCACATGTAATTAGACCTGACAGATAAAGCAGTTAGGTACACATAATTCAATCTACTGCAGATATGAGTGGTGATTACAAACAAATTTCCTGTTCAGAAGTCTACATATATAAGTGAAAACCCTCAGTAAAACAGACCGTTAAGTCCAATCATCCAGCCTGCATACAGGAGTCTGTCCGTTTATACAGTAAGCCCAAGCGAAGCACATCGCGCGGAGCCTGCCCAAAACTCCGAGTCTATATTTCGTCCAAATCGCCAACTCCCATTCCGCCGACCATGTCCAAAACGCCGAATGGTGTTAATGACCAAAACTCCAACTCGTGTCTAAAATACCGAATGGCGCTAAACGACATTATATCGTTCGTGAACGTGGCGTCGGAGCCGACTACGAATTTAAATTTGTATCGGACCCAAAATACCGACTGCACATCGATTCGGCGTTTTGACCATTCGGCAAAATGCCCTATAACGCAAACACGAGCCTCATCCAAAATGCAACCATCGTACATTGGGCTACCATCGATGAGAAAAATTTGAACAAAATCGTTAGAGCCAACTTAGGTTTATTCATTTTTCAAGATTTGTGTTGTTTTTTTTTTAATTTCTTATTTATCGGATAATTTTTGTTTCATTTTTAAAACACTGTGTATATGTTACATATAGGGTGTATTAAAAATGGCGAATAATATTTACATCAAGCGCTTCTGCGTTCAAATCAAGCAAAAAACTCTAATAACAATTTGGTCTTAGACAAAGAATTTTTAAATTATTGGCAATTGAAAGTTTTTTAATTTGGCAACGCTGCCTAACTTAAACCTAAGAGGATGCGTCTATTTAGTTACCCTTGATCATATATTCTTCTTCTTTATCAATTCCTCTTTTAGATTACGGTGTCGAGGTTGCCATTCATACGTGCGACATTAATTGAAGGCGATGGCCCCCGTAGACTTACATCACCCTCCTCCCCCTGCCTTCCACTACATTCGCTCGCTACATTTTTACTATTGATGTTAATTGTTTGTATGATGTTGTTTGTGGCCTTGTTACTTCTCCTGGTCAGCCAGTGTTTAGGAGAAGCCCCGTTAATTGTAACCCAACACCGATTTGTTACCAAGCTCGATACCGACCTTAGGAATTACAGAAACATTTCTGCCTATCGCACGGTTCGAACCGATGACTTCGCATTGCGAGCCTAGCCGCCTTACCATTGGGCTACGCGGCGTTCCAGTTGATCATATATTGTAATTCCAAAATTAAATGAAGTACATATGTACCAACGTCGTTAATATCATTTTTTAAACTTTTACAAGTTTCAAGAATGACATTTAAATATTAAAAAACCGAAACTTACTCCAGCTTATAATGCAGTGTTGCAACGGTTTCCAAAATTACAAACAGCAAAGATATGTATTGTTAAGGACTAAATTATAAGTAAACTGATTACCAAAATGGTAAATTTATATTTGATTGCTTATTCTACTTGCTGGGCTATGAGTTGTAAATACTATTTAAATGTATTTTTCAACGACAGTCGAAATAAATTAAAAGTTTGGTCACTAATAACTCTGTAATCAAAGGATTAACACTAAAGTGATACTAAATTTTTTTTCTTGGTTTTCAACGTAGGATCTCGTGAAATAAATATTATCCGCCATTTTTAACACACTCTAAGAAAAGTTCATATGAACATGTAAGCTCAGGGCTTTAGTTTTCAAGATACAGGTTGATGAAAATTTCAGTTTAGTTGATATTATATTTATCATATTGGACAACATGTGAGATATTGATTTGAAATTTG
Source organism: Limonius californicus (assembly GCA_014611495.1). Classification (NCBI taxonomy): domain Eukaryota; kingdom Metazoa; phylum Arthropoda; class Insecta; order Coleoptera; family Elateridae; genus Limonius; species Limonius californicus. Next base: position 7,199 of record JABXWE010011250.1, on the reverse strand, counting down.
ATACACATATATCTTTTATCAACAGCAACTGTGTTCGTGATCATGTCTTGCCTTTATTGTCTCCCTCTTTAAACTATTTTATAATAAGCCACTGACTACTGTAATCAATTTCTTCAAATTGCTTCATATTACCGAAAAAAAAATTTTTCTCTGGCAGTATTTTGATAACTCTATTCGTTTATGAGTAATTCCAATGGAAGTAAATGCATATAAACAGTCATTAGTGCTATGGAATACCGCAGTTTTGTAATTTGTAATCAACTTCAACGCCATTTACACATTTGAGTTTTCAAACTAAACAATAATACCAGTAATTACATCAGACCAATCATTCAAAGCAGCACAGAAGATCAACAGGGATTGTTATAGCCGGAATCGTTAAATGTGCACTTAAAAATAAACTTCTCGCCGTTGGATCTGGGAATTTTTGTAAATTCAATGCTGTCACCTATATTAAGCCGTATTTGAGAGTTTCTCGTTAAACGCATCACCCTAATGTAACTGCCCAAAAAGTGTCTTAAATATTTAGCACAAATAAAAATTTTAATAAGTTCAAAAAATATCTACAAGAAATCAAAATTATAAACCTTTAATGTACCTTTGGATCTTTTAATGTTTAATAAAAAAGATACCGCCTAATAGGATCTAGATACAGATGCAGGATTCGCTTTTATAAATGTATATAGATACAGATACTAGATACTATAATAGTATCTTGATCCAGTATCTAGATACATCTGTCTAGATACTATCCAACACTGGCTACAACGCTAAGAACATCCTTTCGGTTCTTCTGACCACGATATGGTACATGTTTCGTAAATAAATATTAGGTAAGTACTAAGGTGGGGCCTCGGTGGAGTAGTGCGGATACGCACTGCCACTCGAGGTCACGCAAAATTCGGTCCGATCGGCTGGGGCGACCGCATTTCGCTTAGTTAAGTTTAGGGTGCATGTTGCAAGAATGGTTAGTGTGTAAGGGATGCCCGCACCGCCCTGACATAACCGCGAAAACGGTTTCCAGGAGGGTAAGGGAACGGTAGTATGAAGGACTGAGAAAATAAAAAAAAAGGTAGGTACTAAGGTACTTACTAATTTTTGTCGAATTTCTATAAATCAGGAGGTTCTGGACATAGCGGAAGCTACTTTTGTTTGGTGTGTTTTGCATAAGATGAGCGTCGAAGAAATAATTGGTGGAAAAACCGTACTTTTAGATATAATAATTGTTTATTTGTACCAATGAACTTACTTACACCCTTTTAATCAGTGAGAGGGGGATCAGATTAGTAAGCGTAAACAATTGATACTATCTCTTAAGCAATTGTTCATCCCTGTTACGGGCCAATCGATTTTTTTCGACGATTCGTAACTAGCTTGATGGAAAAGGGCCTACAGCCTAGCACAGAGGAGTAGGGGGAGTTCGTGCAAATAGCTTATGGGAGAAAATCTTTAGTAGTGTACAGGGTGAGTCAAAATAAGTGGGCGCCACCTTCCAAATCCAGCAGATTGTAGGTCCTCGTGGAAGGCCGAGAAACCAACAGCTTACGGGAACGGAACTTACCGTGATTGTGCCTCCTCCTATATATATTTAAAGCTTGCAAAATTCTTACACCAACAAGTACAAAAGACACAATAAGAGACAGTAAACTTTAAAACACATATAATGAAATAGTTCAAATATGACAGTACAGTAAAATGACACAAGTTATAACGCAAAAGTTTGAACTACAGAATTTTAATTCTTGAACGTTCAGAGAAACTCGCCGTTGACGCACAATTTTTATATTATAATGAATCTGTGCGGCCAATGGCGTAGTTTACAGAAAAAATATAATATTAATATCTTTTACCAACAATAAATAAATGGCGATTGAAGATCGCTCTTAGGTTGCATAAAAAAAAGGTTCAATATCGCGAAATTCTGCAAGTTGACGCGAGCAAAAAAAAGGTTTCTTTGTCACAACACAAAACTGAAAATTTTTACCTTGAATTCCATTGGATGGCTTACAACGAGGCAGGCACAATATGGCGGGGATTTCCAAAAAAAAGGGGGAAGGAAGACAACGTTCTTCGGAGCAGCATGGGTGTAGCGAATACGTCCCTGTAGAGGGCAAAGCTGCTTCCAACTAGGTCAGTTAACGTAGAGACAGAAGCGAGACTTTTTCGGACGACGGGAACGAATCAAATTTCAGCAAAACACTTGCACGATTACCCTTTTTATCTTTTCACTTCACAAAGATCCGAACTGAATTGGACAGGAGCAATTAACTTAAATTGTCCAACACCAAAGCGAGCATGCTGTTATTTATTTATCCGACGTTAAGTCGATTTGATTATGCTCTACAGCAAACGGTAATACGGTAGAATTAACAGAAGCGCCACAAAGGAAAAGAAAACTATATTCGAAGTTGCGTCCGTCGATCTTAAAGGTCTAGCTTCGACTTTCATTACGGTCCCCGTACGGGCGACCGGAGCCATCAGAGATGTAAAATTGACTGCCTTAAAAATTCAACGGGGATCTCTACTCCCCCTCAACATTGCCCCATATTACGAAATATTACACAAAAATTCTAGAACGAAAACGGACACGTGCAACTGCCGAGATCAACACTTCCAGGAATTTGGTCGGCAGAAAATCAGCCCACAAAAAGAAACTTTCAAGGTTTAAGGGAACCAGCCTTCCATAACTCAATTTTCAAGACAAAACAAAATAGCGAAAATGGTAACCCAAAATAAGACCAATTAAAATAACGCTATTCATTCTGACGAAGCGGCAAACAAATTAAGAAATCAACTCCTATAAAGCGGCACATTTTAAAATGAACATAACATCCCTATGAACTATCAGTTTTAACGTATTACTTGCAAAGTGAATTCAGAAGTTAAATATTATTACGTGTCTGCATAAACCATTAATGGTTACTTTTACGAAGTTGTTAAATTTGAACAATGTAGTTTATCAGTCGGTTTGTGGTCGGCTTTTTGGGCGAAGCTCGTACTTGCGTTATAGGGCATTTTGCCGAATGGCCGAAACGCCGAATCGATGTGTAGTCGGCGTTTTGGATCAAATACAAATTTATATTCGTAGAGAGGTTTTGCTTAAATGACAAGAACCGCAATTAATATTCTAAGGATTTTTCTTAATTTTCATAGATTGATTCATAATACTCGAATTTTCAATTTTCGTTTTTGCGGACAATATACTTGCTTCTTTTACAACTCGCGGTTATTTAGTAAGTAATGTAAGAAGCCGATTATAATAACATCAGATAAGCGCGATTTCTATTGCATATTTTATAGGAGTGTTGGCTGCAATGCTAAGAGATGCATGGAAAACCGCGTCCTAGACCTCGCTCTTTCAAATACAATACAATACAACCTAAGCAGCGTCGACTTTAGCGCCATCCGAATGTTTGAAAGAAATTTGGTTTCTACTATATTGTAAATAAAACTTTAAGCAATAGCGTCCACAAAACGAACATCAGGTGTTCGTTCCATTGCTTAGGTAACTATTTAGTAATAAATTATGGAACTCATAACAAGCTTGGCTACCTTATTATATCCGCTGCCCTCGTGTTATAGAAATAAAAACACTTAGTGATCACTTAAAAATGAAATATTTTATGAGGCAGCTTCTGTCGTCCAAACGCTAGCTTACCCCTAGGAATTATATTTTAATAAATAATAGACACAAAAAATTCATTGTCTTTCATGAAAAATACTTATTAATATTAACTGGGGTATCATGGGAACCCTGGAGACTACAATTAGTGCAGATTATTGACATGCGTTTTTTGAACTTGTACAAAATATTTTCTGGTACATCTAGAAAAAAGCAGGATTTAATTTAAGCCTAAAGCCTAAAGTTTAAAGCTGCACTTGCTCCCATATTTACGTTCAGTATCATGTATTAAGTTCCAAGAAACATGAGAAACAGGATCGTGTAGTTCCAACCTACCAGTGTCTTGTGTTGCTGATTCTAATATAAATTACAGTCTCAAAATCAACTTGAAACTAAGTGAAAGTGTGCATGTAGTTTTTGAATACACTTTAATTCTACAGGGCTTTGTTGTTGTTGCTGGTTTGGTCAAGATCTGTTATCTTCTTAATACTCGGGAAATTAATGTGTAAGGTGGCAGTGCTGCAGTTCCCTAAACATTTGGCGAGGTACAACAAAAAGATCAAACAGACACAACGTGACACACCATTTTTGTGCGACATGTATTAATGCAAACTCGTAAAGCAATAAAAGGAATGGTAACTCTATTGTATGTAATGGTAAGATTATGATCCTTTTTCTACACTGTTAGTAAGAAGTTGTAGTATCCTCTGCCAGAATTATTTATAAATATGTATATAAAATTAAGGAAGTAATGCCGCATCTCCGTATGCAGAGCTTCGCATTTACAATTTCACATCTGATAGTTTTCCAAACAATTACCTGCAGCGCACGATATTCCGTCTGTGGGCCTCATTTATATATCAGAACTTACAGAATTTTTTCATGGCACATTCATAAAACTTATTGGTAATTAATAAAACACGCAGAAGTGAAGGCGCTTAATTAGTTACTGCAGAAGGAAGGCCAGACTCGGAGGGTATAGTCATTATATCAGTTGTAGCAGACGGGGGCATGGCATAAACGCTTGTATAAAGTATATTATAACGATTCTTCAGATGTAGATGTAATTATAATGTAAAGAAGTGGAAACGTATTACTTTTAGGAATTGGAAATATATATTGTTGTGCGTGTTCTCGTGTAAAAACAAAAAGCGCCATCATTCAATTCATAGGAGCTTTAAAAATTAGGATAACTCTCTACAGGTATGGAAGCAGATTTATTAGTAGAGGGGTTTACAAAGAGCACGGAAATACATAATTTTTTGAGAGGTTTTTTCTTGAAATAATGAAATCGTCGGCCATAAGATTTCTATAGGATTTACGTGCGGGGATTGTGTTGGTCGACATCCAAGATTAAACAACCTTTGCTCTGGGGCAAAGAGCATTATCATCTTGAAATATAAAGATTTTGTCAGGAAATAACTCTTTTCCACTAGGCAGCATCTTCTTCTGTAAGACATCAATGTATTTGCTTGCATTTATCATGCCAGATACAACATGCAGTCTACCAACATCTTCAGCAGACAGCAGCTCCATATCATGACAGAGGTTGGATGTTTAGTTGTTGGCAGAACACACTATCGTGAAAATTCTCCTACAGGAAATCTTCTAACATATGTGTTTCCAGCATGATTGCTAATGTTAGGTACATTCATCAGTAAATAACACTTTCTGCCATTGTTCTGGGGCCCAATGGCGATGATCCTTGTCCGTCTTAAACGGTGGAGCCTTTGTTTTTCTGATAGGAGGAGTTTCTTCCGAGCTTTGCAACCTCAAAGTTCAGATTTAAGAAGTCTCCATCTTACAGTACAAGTGTATACACTTACACCAGTAGCTTCGGACCATATTTTGATTAAATCTGTCGAATTAAGACTTCTGTATGCCAGGCTCGTCCTCTGCGATATACTGTCGTCTCTCACTGGTGTTCTTTTGGGCGGCCACTGCGAGGTTTATCTTTAATTTTTCCCGTCTCAGAGTATTTTTTGATTACTCTGATAACCGTGGATTGATTGCACTGCACAGTCATAGCTGTTTCACGACTGAAAGCGCCTTCTTCACGATGAAAAATTATTTCATATCGTGTTTCATCCTATAATTTGAACGGTTTCTTTCCGGATGGAATTTTGCCACTGTTAAGGGCATGCAAAATGCAACTGAATAATGCATACCTGCAGGTATGTACATATACATTGCTGTGTATTATTATAGAAATAAACAATTATATAATTGCCCCACGTTGGCTAGCCATATTTATATGCTATGATAGTTATAATAAAAAATTACATTATTAATTATTCGATAATGATAAACTTAAATTCAATCTAAATAAGCATATACAAATTTTTATGAGACTTCTCAGGGTTTTATAATGATGTAAAATTACGTGGCTTCCCTATTATGATAGTTACATACCAATATTAATTAAATAAATAAAAATACCTGCAATCTTATTTCTCATTTCCAACGGTTTTGAAATAAACCATATCCCACAATAGTTGCTATGTTTTCCAAATGTCTGCGGCAATTTGACCTTGATGTAAACACATGATCTCTTATGCGTCATTTCCTGAATATGCAGCTGCTGATAAAGATGCAGTTCCTCCAGCTCCTTCAAAAATGTGTTGATATTGAAGTTATAAAACTTCATAAATATCAGGAAATTTGTAAAGTAGAACAGGTAAGTTTAAATTCACATAATTTCTTAAATAAGAAATCCACTTTCAACTTTAAATTGATTAATGACGTTGCAGTGACATCAGAAATAATTAAACACTACTCCGATTTAAAAACGCCAGCTAAGTTTTATTGTAATTAATAAAACAAATTAACACAATTAAAATTTGAAAACAAATTAACGTTTGTTTACACTCAAATAAAATTTCTAATACATAACCTCTAATATTGTATGATAAATCAAAAATCGACTCCACACAAAATTAAACAAAAATCGACCCAAATGGTCTTAATTTTAATTTCAGAGCAACACCAGAATACGTGTTCCCCGAATGATGGTTCAAACAAGACTGAAATATCTTAAAACGGCAAAATTTAATCTCAAAATTAAATATGCACCAATGGCATTCTAGAACTTTATCACCCCTTCTATAAATTCCTATCAAATAAACTAAAAATTACTTCTATATCTTAAATAAACAAATCTTTCTATAAACTAGTATCATAATCGTAATCTATACAAAATTACCAATCTAAAGATATTCAATTTGTCCTAATCCATAACAAAAAAAAATAACATGTGCTATAAAATTCAAAGTTTCACTAAAAACTTCATTTAAACATTAAAACTATTAAAAACAACTACATAACCCCCCAATAAACTTAAATATAAACATTTACATAATCCACATTTGTTAATAACAGTATAATAAGTAAAATTTAAATTCTAACCTCAAAAATATAACTTTTACATAAACTCCAAAATTTCTTATTTAACACAGTTATTAATCTAAATAAAAGTATACCAAAACTTTCCTCATATAAGACATGAACTAATACCAACAATAATTAATCATAAATTCATATATCAATCTTCATACAAGCAATTGTATAAAGTGTATAA
>JABXWE010011249.1:0-35916 GCA_014611495.1 Limonius californicus | reverse complement strand
ATATATATATATATATGTATATTCCACGAACATGTATATGCGAAACAATTGTATTAAACAAAAAGAAATTTTGAAAACATCATAGAAATCTTGATTGGTGGGGGGGGGGGGGCGCCCAAAAACTCTCAGTTTTACAATTTCTAATTTGGTTTTCCGAAAATGAAGACCTCAGTCTGGTATTTTAATGTTCTAATAAGTTCCATGCAACCAATTACATTAATATATATATATGTTTATGGAAGTTTTTTAGGGAAAATCTATATTAGGAAACTAAGATACTGGCCTTTACAGCTCTCAACGTATTTTTAAAATAAAGCTAGATTTTAAATTTCACGCAAAATCATTTCATTCAGTTTTGGATAACTTGGATTTGACTCAACGGCAAATATTATTAGTAAATAGAAAAATTGTAAGTCAAACACCTACTTGCCAACTTAATCAAAACTCTGAGAGACGGTTATTGTTTCACAGAACAGTTTTACAGACCGATTGGAGATTCCTTCGAATAACTTATAGTCAACGGAAGTATTGGGACATTTGTATTGTTCAAAATAGTTTTGTGCTGAAAACATTCAAATTATATTAATCTAGATTCCTTTCTGAGAGAAACATTCGATTATAAATGCTTTCTGTACAATAAAACAATAAAAAAGAAGATTGTAAAATACCCTGCTAGTAAAAATAACTATACAGGGTGTTAATGAATTGCAGGGACAAACTTCTAGGGCTTAAAATATACATGAAAACAAACATTTTTGGATAATAAAGGTATAGTCAAGAGTGTTTCCTTTCAGGGATAGAGTTTCTCAAAGATTCTGTAAGAAGCACCTAAATTAGGCAACTCAATTTACTACTTACTATTTGTTTCCATAACGACGGAAATGAATACAGAATATTTATCCTGTACTAATTTCCGTTGTCCCTGCAATTCATTAACACCCTGTGTTTGTGTAGTTGCATAGAAAAATAATGAGTTACCCAAAATAAGAACTATTATGCAAATACCACGTTCGGCAATTAGTTGTCAGCCGATTGAGGAATCTGCATTATCTAAAAATGTTGTAGGAATTTTCTTATACAAGTTTAATAATTTTTGTATTAACCAATAACATTGAATCCCACTTTCTAATTTTGTAACCTTTCTAAAATACAGTATTGGAAGGTATATTGTAGGTTCTATTTTTAACAACATTTTTCAACTGTTGGGATAACACCTGGAAATAATAATACATGTTCCTAACATTATTCAATTTGATGTGATTATATATGTTGACTTACTTAAAGACGAACTGCAGAGGTATTTGTGGATTTTCTTCTCCCACTGCCGATCTTTACCCATTTTTTAAAGTATTGGTTAACTATATCATCGTTTTTCAAAATATTCTCCATGCGTGTGAACCAGTTTTCGAAGCACTTTTTCCACTTTGGTTGAGGTATCTCCAAAACATGCATTTCGAACGCATCAACCGCTTCTTTAGATGTCGAGAAACGTTGACCATGCAATTTATTTTTGATGTTCGGGGATAAAAAGAAGTCATTGGGTGCCAAATCAGGACTATACGGCGGATGACTCATCAAATCGACGTTTTGAGTGCTCAAAAAGTCACTTGTTCGAGCCGCATTGTCGTGGTGGAGAATGATCCGTCTTCGGCGGTTGGTTTTCCTTATTTCTCCGAAGACTTGTGGCAAACAAATGGTTGTGTACCATTCAGCATTGACCGTTCTACGTTGCACCAATGGTACCGTTGAGACATGTCCAGTTTTTCCGAAAAAAGCAGGCGACCATTAGCTTTGAAGTGCTTCGAGCACGAACGATTTTTGTTGGGTTTGGTCTCCTTAGAAGACTCATGTAGTCGACTGTTGTTTAATTAATCGGGCTCATACGCGTAGATCCACGATTCGTCACCTGTCACGATATCATACACATGTTTTGAACCACCGCGAATCGAATTTTTTGCTACCAATTTCACGAGCTTGTTTTTGAGCGATTGTCAAATTATGTGGGATCCAACGCAAACAAATCTTTTTTACGGCCAAATGTTCATGAAATATTGAATGTATGCTAGTCCCACTAATGTCCAAGGATACCTCAATCTCACGATAAGTCACATGACGATCTTGCAGTATCAGTTCACGCACCGCATTAATGTTTTTCGGAACAACAACCGATTTTGGACGATCTTCACGAAATTCGTCGTTGAGCGAACTACGGCTACGATCGAATTCGGTAAACCATCAATACACACTGGTCCTTGATGGTGCTTCATCGCCAAAAATCGAATTAAGTTCATCGATGCACTGTTGTTGAGTTAATCCACGTCGAAAGTTGTAAAAAATAATCGCACGAAAATGTTCCCGAATTAATTCCATTTTTTGGCCAATATGCATTTTTCAAGTTACTGTAAACAACACAAATAACGTTCATACGTCAAAACGTTCTGAGTACGTATACCGTAAAAAATGTCAAACTTTACGATAGAGAAGTCAGTTGCCAGATGGCAGCACTAGGGTTGCCCAATCCCGAAATATGAGAAATAATCATTATATCTCTTAATTTGAAGACACAACGTATACATTTCGTTGAAATTACGTTAATTTTGCCTATTTTTCGGGAGAAAAATCTAAGTTCTGATGAATATACCGAACTTGAGTAGAAAACAATTTTGAAAAAATCGTAACATATTTTCATTAATGTTTTTTTATTATCGTAATTGTTTATGTAAAACATTTGCTTTAATACTAAAGCTTTTAATGTTTTAAAATATTCCTTTAAATAAAAAAATTAATAATTATTTTCGTTGCAGAAGTTTCGCAAACTGGTATCTAACTTTAAATATTGCGTTGTACATACGTAAACTTATGGTTTAACATTTGAAAGTTAGGTTAAGGTTTAGTATGAAAATTGGGCTATAAATTGTCAAAATTAATCTTATACAGGTATACAGATATTTTGCAAAGCACAAGCGCAAGGTAATAACTATTCACATACCTATTCGTTTTTATAAAGGGTTGTGCAACAATTGTTTAAATTTCGTAAAACACGCTTAACCTAGACTTTCTTAAGATCAGAATTAACCCTTAACCGGACACGTGCAGTCTGTCAGACTGCTCCGTTTATAAACTTTCTAGTAATTTTAAAACGAACGCATCCTGGAACTTGTCACGCCACCTAATCCTCCTACTGTTGGTCCCTTTAGCCCTCACTAGATTTTCAACAAATTCGCATAACCCACAAGCGGAATAATAATTATAAACCGTTCGGCGCAGTCTGTCAGACGGTACGTGTCTGTTTGCGTTAGTATAACCGACATGGCGGATCCATCAAAGCATGTGCGTTATGGTGAGAAAAACTTTGAAGAAACTCTTATGGAATGGTATGATGAAGTAGATAGTGATGCGAGTGATATTGATAGTTGTTCAGAAAATGAGTACATTGAATCTGAACATGATAGTGAAAATGACTTATCGGAAAGTAGTGACCAGGGCGAAACGGAAAAAAACGGAAGTGAGAAAAATTCAGACAAACGCAAATATTTGTACGAAAAAAATCGCTATAGGTGGTGTATTTCTGAAGTTCGGCAGACATCACGCCCACGAAAACACAACATAATCATGAAGGTGCCAGTTTTAAGAGGAAAAGCTCATGAGCTTGGAGAAAAAGCTGATCCATTCTCTGTCTCGAATCTGTTAGTAGCAGATGATAGGTTATTGCATATCGTAGAATTACATTACATAAAAAAAAATAAAAGGGCAATTCCTCCCTAATTTTTACCAAACAAAACAATAGAAGTTAGATTAGCATTATATGGGTTTCGTGAAGAGTCTACCATCGTTTCTTATGTAGGAAGGAAGGGTAAAGCCACCCTACTGGTCTCCTTAATGCACGACAACGCGTTTACTGATTCAGAAATTCAAAAGCTCGAAATAATTTCATACTCCGATGCCAATAAAGGGGTAGTAGATTCTCTTGATGAGAAATGCTCAAAAAGTACGTCAAGCCGCCGCACACGTAGGTGGCCCCTAGTAATATTTTTTCGTATTTTGGATATTTCTGTTGTAAATTCTTATATTTTACATCAGTCCTTTAAAAATAACGAGGAATTAAAGGAAAAGTCGGTATTTGCGAAAAAGTTAGCCGCAAAACTTGTCCAAGAGCATATGGATAGGCTACTGCAGAAACCACGAATGCCTCCAGAATGGCGTTATACAATAGCTCCCATTCTTGGTAGGCCAGAAAACATTTTACATCGGAAAATGAAAGCTTAGTAATAGAGAAACGAAAAGCATGCTTTTTGTGTCACAAGACGACACATCGAATGACAAAATTCTTGTGTGTGCAGTGTAGGAAACCAATATGCCTGCAGTGTTCTAAACCCTAGTGCAACGCTTGCATAAACAACGCATAACTTTAGGATCTGCCTAATGTTTATTTTCAAATGTTTTGTATTAATTTTTCCCAGAAATATTTTATTTGTTTTATATTTCATCAAACTAGGTTAAAAAGTTCACACTTATTTTAAGTTTTCATTTTATATTCTATATTTCAAATAATCACTAGCATTTATGCGAAATTTTGTATATGTTACATTTAAACATTTTTTCTACAGTGTTTTTTGCAAAAAAATGTTACTTATCGTGTATCACCAAAAAATAATAAACGTGTTCGTTGGGTTTATCTGAATTTTTTTGGAATTTTGTCAATTTTTGACCTTTTCCTCGGTTCCTAAAAGTGGCAGTCTCACAGACGGCACGTGTCCGTTTGTGCACTAAAAATCCACGTGTCTGGTTAAGGGTTAAAAATATGGCAAAAAAAAATAAATATTAGACATAAGGCCGAACCTTTTTCTCTAGATTCAGGTAGGTATGATGTCACTTTTAAAACAAACAATAATTCACGATGTAAGTAGGTTTTAATCAGCATTTAAAAGAAACCTAAAATGAACAATTGAATTGCTAAATCGGCGTGAATATGATAAAGATAATATAGAAAGTGGTAATCATTTCTTGATTATAAAGGAATATTTTACTACCCATACTGAATGTAAGATAATTCGGTGTATTGGTAAAAAGGTGCTTTGGTATAACATACCAACAACTTCATAAATATCCTTAAATCGACTAAGGAGATGATCCATCGTTAAAGTCACTACCTGGCTGAATATATATGGGAGGTCGCGCTAAAATAATTCCATGTTTAAATGCAACAATTTCAAGAACTACTGAAATATACAGCGGCTATGTCAACACATTTATTATACCAGTACATTACCATTAGGAAATACTTCGGTATTGCTCGATAGAAAATTTAATGATGGACTCGTTCAGTAGTGTGGATTTGTTTTAAGAATATGGAATTTATTTAATACAGTTTATCTTCGCGATAGTAGGTTAACTGTAAATTTAGTGAGATACAGTAAATTGAATATCTTATTAACATTAAAAAGTTGAATGCTACCTTAAACCGGAGATGAGTCAGCAATGTTCAAAGTGAAATAGTTTACTGCGTAACGGACAACTATGTATTACATCCGAAACAGTGTTGTCATATGTGTAGGCGTTGACTCTTCATATGTAAGAAACTATTTATCGAATTATAGCGACAAGCTGAGTGGACTTTTAATTTAGAATATACCTAACGCAGATCTACTAACATATTTGCATAACACGTGCACGCTAATCTGTTATTTTTAATATAAATTCTCAAAGAAGTAGTAAGATTCTTTGATTACCTGATTTCTTCTCAATCTGGCAACAATGCATATATCCGCGGGCACAAACAAAAATACGTTAAAGTAAATTAAAAAAAATAATTAAAAAGACAGCTTTAAAACCGCTAGCAATGGCTGCGTACAAATAAATATTCTTTGTTTTTTTCTGAAGTAATGTGAGCTTAAATGTTTCTTGGAATCACAATTTTTTATAGCAACGTTGAAAAACACCGATAACCTAGTATTGCGTTCCCGAGAAATATCCTTTTTTGTAAATTTAATAATACCGCCGCTTTATGAATTTTTCGAAAGATATTAACATTGATGAAAATAATACATTCATTGTTATTAAGAATTTTTGTCATTTTTACAACATGGTAGAGGAGCTCGTTGATTTTACACAGACATTATGTGATATAACGGTACCCAAAGGATATTCAGTAAACTAGTGTTTCCGAAACGGCAGAACGGGTGGAGGTTTCAGCTAGCTAACGTATCAGTAAAGGAATAAGAGAGCTGTAATACATTATTAAATTATCTACAATATTATATTTTATAATACAATCAATGTGACATAAACCGAATCACATATTTAAGATGTTACAACACACATTAGAGGAGCATTTTGTAAGTGAAAAAATACGTTTTATATAAATATTGTTTTTTGTTTTGGGAGTGGACAGTCGCCATACTATACGCGAACCAAAAAAGGGTGGAAAACATGTACCAATTTGTTTAACTATTACTTACCTTACTTCTTGTTTGCTCACTTGCGAACTTCCAGATTGATTGAAGGAAAATCAGTCACAATAATGTATGTATGTACGTACTTCTTGCAATGTCTTTAAGTTATCCGAATTCACGATTATTTTACCCCATGGGTGGTACATACATATGGCTTTGAAAGTGTCGTTTATACTTAGTAAATTGAGGTTATAAAATCTGACATATCGGATTCTGCCAGCGTTATTTGCGTATTTTCATCACTTCACAATTAAAAAGTAATACATTAGAAAACAATTCTTCCGCCAGTTTTAATCTAACAAATACATAGACAGCAAATAATGCATAGTGGCATAAAGTAGTCCTTGTAGTCTATGATTTATTCGCAGTATACCTGCCAGATAAATGACCAGTGGCGTTCAGGAAATATTTTCCCATATGAAACTACGAGCGTAAGCTGAAAATTAATGCACACATGCTTGTAGAGCGCGAACAAAAACAAAGATCGGGCAAAAAGTACATTAAAGTACAATTCTTAAGTTTCAAAATCATATATTTATATTTCAACACAGTCACCGTTAAGGCTAACACATTTCTCCCAACGTGTAACAAGTTTTTTCATTCCGTCACTGAAAAATTCTTCCGAGTTTTCTCGAATCTAGGACTTGACAGCAGTAATGACTACCCTTGAGGTCTCTCTTGAGTAGAGGAAAAAAATAAAAATCGCAAGGCGCAAGATAGGGGGAATAAGGAGGGTGTGGAATCGGCTCAAACTTCAGGTTTCGCAGAGCCTCTCCAGTTGCGCGCGAGGTATGTGGACGAGCGTTGTCATGTTGCAAGGTTGTTGGCGCCAGGCTGCCTCTAACACGACAAACCCGACGTCGTAGGTGTTTTAGAGTCTGTATGTACTGAGAAGAATTTACCGTCCCACAAATCGGTCACGTAAAGTCGGCGAACATCCCAAAACACAGTCAAAAGAAGTTTTTTTGCGGATGGTTGTGTTTTGAACTTTTTCGCCTGAAAAGAAGACGGATGTCGAAATTCAGCGCTCTGTCTTTTCTCTTCCGGGTCGTAGTGATGGACCCATGACACGTCCCCCGTCACAATATTCAAAAGAAAGTCGTCACCTTCGTCACGGTAGCGCTGCAAAAGACGCTGTTCGTTCTCGTCTATGAGACGGCCTGGTACCCATTGTATGTTCATCATCTGTGGCAGTGATCGGACGTCTGCTGCGTGTTCCATCAACAATTATGGCTTTTCCAGACTCGCAACCACGAAATTTTATTACCCATCGATTTACAGTAGACCTATCAACAGCATCATCACTATAAACAGTCTTTAAACGACGATGCATCTCAGTAGGAGTCACTTTTTCAGCAGTTAAAAATTCGATAACAGCACGCTGTTTAACTCGCGTTGACATAGCACTAGAACACGTCTCCATACTTTCGCTTCTCGAAATACACTGGATGAACGCAACGACCTCAAACCTGCGCATGCGTATTGAGGGGGAATGAGGTTACTTCCACATGCCACCTGGCGCGCTTCTGAAGTTCATTTCATTCGCGCTCTACAAGCATGTGTGCATTAGTTTTCTGCCTACCCTTGTATTAACATTTTGTTACACAGGGTGATTCTAAACATGAGTGAAGAATATTAACCACGTATAGTTGAGGTTATTTAACACCTCAAATATATAGTAATTTTTTTAATTCGGCGCTCTTACGGAGATATGGCACTCCAAAGTATTTTTACATCGATTCACTAAAATGCGAATAAGTTTTTTGTTTCTTGTCCATTACCGTAACATTCTATTTACTTCGATTATTCCTCTCTTTAATATTTAAACGTGAACATTTGGACGTAGACAATGCCAGCTTAAAGCGACCCAATGAGTAAGTTGGTAGGGCTGTTTGCAGCAGGCCGCCTTGTCTGACAAAACTCTCACGTATGGCAAAACTCTATAGCCTTATCAGTTGAAACGAGCTCTATAAGCTTTAATTTAAACTGTACAACCTTACGAGAATTAATTATCATAATCAATCGTGAACGGATAACAGCAATAACAAAGTCATTGCCATACTCATGATGCGTATTATTAGTAACATAAAGGAAATATTAATAATAGATCTACTATTTATTTATTCACTTATTTATGTATTTCTCATATTTGGCAAATGGCGGTTTAGACGACGACAATAAAAATATATTATAAACATAATCAGTTGCACCCCAGTTCAAATATGCGTATATAAAGCAAACAAAAATTATTGCCTATTATGCGTATGTGTGGGTGGGGAGTTAACAACGTTCAATTAATTTTAGCAATTGTTTTACACCAGTCAATAATGGTAATTGCAGAATCGCCGTTTAACAAAGCATAAAACAATTTTAGTTTGTTTTTATGGCGTAGTGGATTATTAAGCGGTTTATGCTTGTATCTTTACTACTTAAGCTGACAAGACGCAGAATGTACAAAATTCTGCAAAACATGTATAACATGAATCACAATTTTGTAGAAATTCTACCTGTGAGCATGCGCAAATAGGTCAAAATTACACGTTGACATCTATGAGAAAAACTTCACACTGATCATGTGACTGTGGGTAATGTAGAATTCTACTAAGGTTTCATAATATTAGGTTAATGCATAAGTTCGTAGCGCTTTTATTTATTTATTTTACAAGCACAGAAGTAAATGAAGGACTCGAGTGAGATAACAGAAAGTTCGGTTAGCGTCAGCGCATTGGCGTAAACATGTTGTACAATATTTACCTGCCCTCTGTGATCATTGATGAACACTAAAAATTGTTCGTTGGCCCATCCATACGACGCAGATTCTAAAAAAAATTTTTGCGCACAGAAGTTGTATGGCATTATACAACATTTGAAAACACTTTGTACAAAATTTTGCTTCGTGTCATATAAGCCTTATGAATAAAATATTTAGTTTTGTCGTACCTGTATGTTATTACAGAACTTTTTAAATTTCTATAAGACACCGTTGAAAAGGCGATGACCTTCATACTCAACATTTCAAGATCATTTGGCTATTTAAAAATGCCGCTTCCGCTTATGAGTTACTTTGCATCAGCATTTTCAGTGGCATACGGTTAAGATTTGTAATGAATTTGAACGAGTTGATTAAAGTTTCAGGCACAACATGGCCAGTTGCCATTATTTCTGACAGATTTTCTATAAACAATTAGAAGGGGTTTTAGTGATTTTACAAATTTTCTTCGTCAAATTCGTTTGAATTCCCTTACGAGGAAGAAATCGTTTATAAAATGTTGTTAAATGTTATGTTTATTTTACTGTGAGTTTGTCGTGGCACAAATAACAACTTTTTGCAACAACGATTTTGTAGATTTTATGATAAAACTAAATTACACACGTGCTTGTTTTATCGGCGCAATGCATATTTGTTTCTATTATTTCCGCATGATGTTGCAAGGTCAGAGCTAATCATAAACAATGCAAGAGCAAGTTAGATCTGATAATAAACAATACAGGAGCAAATAATAGCTAACGCTTGGTGTATTTGAATTTCAGACGCGATTAATATGTTGCCATTTCTATCGAATCCAGAGAAAAGGCCTTAATATCCAAACATCCTATACAGTGGTATTAGAAAGTACTGCAGCATTTTACACTTGAGAAGAATTGGAACTTAAACTCATTTCTTTCAAATACTTTTCAGCCATTCAATGTTTGTATCAAATAGGTAGTTAATCAGAAAACCCATAGAAAGTTTGTTCATACAGAAGTTATACTAGAAAAAAATTCCAAATTACAAAATTAAGCAATTTAAATTGAGAAGTAGACTTAGATTTAGAGTTAAAAACTTAGAGGATGTAGAGCATCGAAGAACTCGTTTCATGAAAAGGGTCTTTCAATAATAAGCATTCAACCACTATTGTGGTATCGAAACGCGGGCCTTCTGAAGGAGTTGGCCGCTACGTGTCGTCTGTGGGATGACGAACGCTATAAAATACCACGAACGATTGCAGAATTTGAGAAGGAAAACTTATTTTCCAGAGCAATAATATTTCTTACCTTAGAGCAGATCGGTTAAATCGTGGATGACGGCCAATAAAATCGACAGGGTGGTCTGGCCAGCTCAATCTCCGGACCTAAATGCCATAGGGAACGTATAGTAAAGGATATCATAGATAAAAAAAAACGACAACAATATCAAAATGCATTGAATATCCGATTCATGCCAGTTTCTATGTATTTCGAAGGAGCAGCTAGGAAAATTCCATGCCATCAAGAACAAGAACTGGTCAATCAAATTAAATAATGTGCCGCTGAATCTTGGGATCGTCTTGATTTACAATGATTAATTATAATAATTAAAAAAAAAATCCATTTTCAACAGCGTTTCTTTGTACAAGAACATCTTTCTTAATATTATAATGCCCTTTGCCTCTTTGATATAGAAATAGAATATTTGATAGAAGTATGTTTAAACTTCATTTTTGCTCGAATTTAAAGTGATCAAGGACCTATTAACATCACTGCAGATGAGGAACCTTGGAAGAACCCTTTTTATTATCATTTAATTATAAAGAAACGAGTTATTTATATACATATTGGCTTTCGTAAGGCCTAGATGGGTGTTTCGGGGCACTCCCATCCAGGTTAGGTAGGGTTTGATTAACGAATTGTCCCTTCATCTGCAACCCATTGATATTCCGCTCTCAAGAAGATAACCATCCTGAAGATGTTCATTAGTGGTACATGCGTAACCAGCTCATTAATAGCGGATCTTCCACAATGCCGCGTGCGTAAATACGCACATGTAGTGAATGGGGCAAATGACGTCAACCGTGAAACTCAAAACAGCTGTGCCCCACGTCCATGCGTCTCTGTTGCACCGCCGCCGTCTCTTTCTACGCTCTCCTAGAGCTATGAGACGTCTCAATGACGAGTGTTTGTGTGCTCACAGCAGACGGCCGGTTGTCCGTCCTCGTCCTATCTATTGTTCGCATCGATCCTCTCCGTCTCCGAAGGCGACCGGTTTTACATTTCAATGCGAAGAAAGTCGGCCGTGTTTTATGATTATAATTCTTGCTGTTGCTGCTTGCCATCACGTGTTACCAGCAGCAACTCCAGAAGTTCGACATTGTGACGTCCGCCGCGGCTACCGTTCGCGGTCTCGCGGAAGACCTTGGCGTCCAGCGGGGAGGCGACCGTTTCCGATGTCCTAGTAATTGCCCGTAATCGGTTGATTGCGTGACGGATTTTGTAACGAATCAGAAAATGTTCCGACCGGCCGCAGTTTCAGTTTCAAATCCATACGAATTAGTTAATCATTTTCTAGCTTAAATGTATTCGCTTCTAGCGCTGACAGCTAAACGTTGGACTCATTAAAGTTCAATCAAATTTCCATTATGACTATTCACTACACTTAGCAATGCCACTTTTTAATTAGCTCGTATACCATGATCATTTAAAAAGTTCTCGGATTAAAGTGTAGATGGCATTAGCAGTCTTAAAGTTTTTAGCGTCTGTTTTTCATGCGTCGTATGAAAAATATAATAACAACATATCATTCTGTCAAGTAGAACATTATTTGTGCTTTTATTTAGAAAGGGAATATGTAATATTTTGTTGAAAATACGAGATAAGAACAATATTTTGAAGACTGGCGACGTCCAAAAAGTGCAACAACCCAAAAAATCATTAAAGTGCCCTATGGTGTGGTTTTGAATGATCTTCCATTCAAGTTTTTTGGATTGTAAACATTTTAGCCATATCAGTTGATTTCATATCTTAACTGAAATAGGAATTTTTGGTAAAAATAAATAAATTGCGTATTGAAAATGTTTGCTGGAAGGCCCGAAGGCAGTTCCGCACCCTGCTGCCCCTTTAACCCTGTTAGAAGTAGTTAGTAACGTGGCGCATTACCCCAGGGTACCTATGATTTAGGTACATACTCTCCGAGGCACCAGGATAGCAGTATGCTAGCATAGATTTTCGGGAACCCATCCAAGTAGTGACCGTTTAACCTTGAATACTGAAATACTCGAATTTCTTAGCCACCCTGCTCCCGTGGTATTTTTAGTTTAATTGTCACGAAGTTGAACCGCTAGCAGTGGCACAATACACTTTTCTTACTATAAATCCTTTATTTCGACTGCTCTCTAACAAACATCACGGCCTCACCGCTCTCCTTCTGCCCATACTTCCCCCCCTACCAACGTAAGGTCTTCAAATTGCCAAAATTGACAGCATTCGGTAATCCAATAAGTTAGACGAAGGCGTCCAATGTTTTACATCTAATAATTTAATTATTACTATGAATTTAGTGACAACTGGAGACAAATTGGGAAGGCCTATATCCGCTATTGGATGGAAGGGGGTTAACTTAGATAGATAGATGAATTTAGTGAGCTGCGATAAACACATTTCCCAGAAACCAAAAGAGAGAATCGGTAGGTTGATGGTAGAATCAGTACTGCGGTATGGATGCTAGATGTAGACCGTAAGAAGATAAGAAGAAGAATGGACGCTGAAGAAATTGTAGTGGAATGGATTAAAAGGAGGAGTTTAAAATGGTTTGAGATTTGTTGAGGATTGAGGAAGGAAGATAATCAAAGGAAGGTCATTTCACTATACCACCGGAAAAGAGAAAAAGTAGTCGTCCAAGAAACTCATACAACAACCCTGTAAGAGATTTTCTTCTTCTTGTTCCTTTCCGTTGTCGTTCGCTGTAGTTCTAAATAGTTTTCTAGTTGCAGATCAATTTCTAATATTCTTCAGCCACGAAATTCTACGCCTACCGGACTCTCACCTTCCGTCTATTTTCCCTTGGTTTATCAGTTGTAATAGTTGGAAATCTCTCTGGGTGCACCATTATATGACCAAAATACTCAATTTAAGCTTGTTTACGTCTTTTTTTAGTCTTCTCAATACTTTGTTGTTCATTACATATTCAGTTCAAGGAGTTCTTAGTATACATACTGTCATCCTCCAAATAATATAATCGGGAATACATTAAATAGCATCTCTGCTATAATGTTACGGCTTTAGGCTGTAACTGATAAGGAGCCCTTTGTCCTTATCACTGGAAAAACAACTACCCTTATATAAAATGATTGGATTTATTCATCTGTACGTTGTACAAGAATATAACAACTTATCCTAAAACATTATTTTAAACTACTTACAATAACACAGTCAGGTGCAACGCCATTGCTATATTGGTTATTGAGAATACTGTCATCTATCAATCACCCACTGACAACTGCCAACTATTCACCATTGGTTGATTCAATCTTAAGTGTCCTTTTATAAACTCCATTTTGCACCCTTAAGCAATGACCTGGTTATTACTCAATTTCCCTTATCAAGCGTATTACTAATTCCACATTTCCTAATTTAATATTCTAATGTACTTTGAATTTGCTGAATAAAATGAGATCACTACTTGCAACATAAATGTGTATGCAACTAATTAAAGTCACATTACAACAGCTATGAAGCAATAATAATTTAATTTAGAATTTTGGATATTGGGTTCGTAAATAAGATACCATGAAGAATAGCACTATAGAAGAAAATTATGCAGAAGATAGCGGAGCATTGCGGACGCCTGACAAACGTATTTCGTAATGCAGAACAGTCCGAGCTGGTCAGAACTCGGACCAATATAGTGGTATAAGCCGTTGGTCCCGGTTTTCATACGCTCATCTTTTGACAATTGTAAACCATGTTGTGGCACTTCTCTTTTTGTTTGATGGGTTAGTCTCCTGCCCGGCATACGTGCAAAAAGGGCGCACAGAAGCTACTCCTTGTAGGTAACTAATAAGCCATTCGCTTATACACAGAGGAAGAAGAAGATAAAGAGAGGTGGCTCTTAGGTGTAAGAATGCAGCTATAAGCTGTTTAAGCCTGTATAAATATATTAACAAATCTTCATATTTCATATTCTCCAAATCTTCAATCGGCTATTTCATAACTCACAAGTCTTCATTATGGGACTTACACACATTTCTCGATCAACTGCCATGCACTTCCTTGCTGATAGTTTTTTTTTCCGTTTTATAATGTCTGGTGATAAGTTAATGGCCTTGATTTTTATATTGTTGAAGTGCTAGTGCTAACAGATTATCTTCCAACGAGTTCAGCAATACCACTAACCATTGGGACATATTAGAAAATATTATTGGCGAAATGGTCGAGTTTACCGAAAAAATAAATCGTTTTTCATCAACATCCCCATACAAGTGGTGTTTCCATTGCATAACTCAACGAATTGAAATACGATTTGCTGCCAGATCTGTCTTATTCGCCTGATTAAAAGATCTATCTGAAATCCTCTTATTTCCACGATATTGCTTGGTTGTTTCGCATTTTCGTCAGTTACAAGCCTATACTCACTCGTGTTAGATATACTTAGTAATTAAGATGCTAAAGGAATGTGCGTGTAAAATTTTATTTACATTTAAACACGTTCATGTTAAACACCTCTCATGTTTTTTTTTGTTTGGAGATTAATTTGCAGCGTCGTTTCAAGTTTAAAGTACTGTAAGTTATTTTTCTGTAATTGTAAAACCTTTCCTATTTACACTTTTACGCTGCGTTCTGGTTTAGCGACGGTTAACTGGCGTTATGCGGGCGTTAACTATAGATACAATTCTTTGTCACAACTGGATATAAATACACGTACAAAAGTTGGATTGGATTCTATTGGTCGTAGTAGAACGAGATTTTTGAATAATAATGCGATTAGAACTAAGTATTTTGTTCTAATGTTTGGTTGAACTAAAATGAGGCAGTGGGAGAACTTGCCTCTATACGATTTAGGTCTTTGTACTTTTACGTTAAAAACCATCTTCCCTAACAACACAGATTTACTATATTCGGGGCTTCCCAATGTAGAATACAAATCCGGTGATCTGGAAGTGTTAAGAAATTTGCGTTTTCTCTTAGTCAAAGTTTTATGAGGGATTCACATCCATTTTATGGAAGACAAAATTATTTATACGGTCATTTCTTGGATTTCAAGCGATTATTTTGTTGGTTTATTGTTACACGCGTTATGCAGTTTTCAAAAACAGTCGCTATATACCTACATTTCGTAATAATTTGAAAGTCCATTCGTATTAGAACAGATTACCCTGTGCTCTGTAAGTAATAAAATTGCTCTAATTATCGCCCGCAGTAGTTCAGATGGCGGGATATCGATTAAAGTCACGCATCGCGGTCCTCGGAATCTCAGAAAGGGATCCTGTTGCATCTACACTCGGTAAGAGCTTATGAAAAGGATGATAACGACGACTAATTTCTAATATACGTGACTGCTTTGATCGTGATAGGTGCACAACACTTCATTTGCTCGGTTATTAATCGTTTTTATGAGTTTATGAGCTTTTACGTAACCGTTTGGATCAGTGATTCTAAAACTATTTACGCTCAAGGCATTGTAAACCGTAGGTAATAATACTTGACACCTTCTTTGCGTTAAAAAACGGAAAGCTCAGAAGGTTTTGTTTACGTTTTGTTTAAAGTCATGTCGGAACTTAGTAAAGTTTCAAATATGGATTACACAATGTAATAATGTATTGTGATGCTAGAAATGGTCGTCACCTGCTTTAAATAGTTTAAAATTCTGTGTTTAACTGGTAAATTTTTGTGGCATTTTCCATAGAAGCATTGATGATTTTCGTTGTAACCCACTACACTTCTTTCTGGTCAAACTTCCTGTCTCACGAAACAGTTTTACAGCCCGCTTTAGGATTTCATGAATAATTAGATTCACTTATTTGGAAATTTAGCATGGTAGTCCTCAAGTACAGAATACCCTACAAATCTCATTAATCTGGGTGTCTTTGCGATAATCGATTATAACTTTTTACTCTTCTAAGACAACAGCAACAGTAAATACAAGGGGATGGCCAAAATACTATTATTTAACTTCTAAAACTATGTTCACATATAATATGAAATCATAAGAGATACAATAGTAAGTGCAAGTTTAAAACTTAGTTCGTAACCGACCAAGGAATCTATATTACCGACAATCGCAAAGTTTATCTTAACAAAATTCACTAAAAAAGTCAAGTTCTAATAAAATCTAACTAATGTGAACTAACCATAACAAATTTAATGTCACCAGGGGTCATTTTATAGAGAGTGCAGTGGGATTCAACATGCGGAATAGCTGCGAACGCAAACTGAATAGATGATTCATCTATTCTCTATATAATTTTGGAAACAGTATAATGTTAAACGAGTGATCTCTTGCAAGTCATGCGGTAACAAAAACCGCTATCACGTCAAATCTACTGGTCACGAGTGATATCACTGGGTTAAACTCACTTATACTATGGTTTTGCCAACTATATAAATATTTATTACATTTGTGTAAGTGCTGGTTCGATTTACTCTATAAAGTATTCAATTACCAACAAAAATGAAAAAGTTCGTACTTATTTTAAAGTCACACCTGTATGTTTCACACAGCCGAAGGTCAAAATGAGCCAACGCAACTAACATGCAGACGTACGTCTAGAAATGTGTGATTTTTCTGTCACACTTTCAACGGTGACAGCTTCGGTTGAATTAATCACAGTGATAAAAGCCTGTGATTTAGTCACTGGGTGTGAAACTATCGGTAGTTTCTGGAACGCTATCTTTCCCGTCGAATGAGAAGGCTTTTATCGCCTATCAACTTTGTGTACGGTACGAAATGCCACACAGTTTTATAGCTACCCTACATTAGCGATGGTAACTGTCACGGGTTTTTTCGGGTGTCGATCACAGCCCATTCCGGTGACAATCAAATCACAGATCGTGATTTCACGAACCATCTTTACTTATATCTGTAAAAAGTAGTTAAATAGGTTACAGCTTGAGTCTTTCAGGACGTGCGTAATTTCAATTTTGGGAAAAATAATCCTTGCAATCTCACTTTGGTTTGTAATTTAGCATAGTGGAGTCCGTCTCACAGGTTTACCTGGCTATTGGATTAATGCAAACCTGCACGAGCCTAAACATCGACCTGTTCCCTAACAGATTATACTTAAAATGCACGCTGTAGTTAAGTCCACAATCATCTAAATCAGCATTTCTCAACCTATGGATCGCGATCCAACAGCGGTTCGCGTTAGATTTTTCATGGGTAATGATCTGCCTTCTTACGCCAAAGCTAAGATCCGGTCGCGGTACCATCACAAACAAATATGTTAGGTCACGCGGCAAAAAGTTTGAGAAACGCTGATCTAAATCAAATCAAATGGAACTTTAACTGGCAAAATTATACTACCAAGATAAAATTAAATATATTATCTTACTTATATTGTGATTCAACTTAAAATACTTTCTGCTTACTCTTAAAATTGTTTGGTCGGTTTGTATGTGTCATCCACCAACGATTCACTAATTGCATTACCCATGATACACATCGCATTACCAATATAATAATGCAGTTCTAATGATCATTTATAGGAGTATAAATACTCCATGGTGTTAATAATCTTTATTAGTTTTTGCAGCTAGTTGCTGCTGTGTTAAAACGTACGCCACTGGAATTTACAAATGTTAATAGTGTACTTGAATGCCGTAGAAATTTATATGCGGTAGTGCGATAGCTAGGTAAACCTCTGAGACAGAGTATATAATGTGCTATTACTAGAGCTAGGATAGTTAGGCAAATTGCCTTTTTTAATAAACTGAATGGTTAAAGGCAGACCCAATTTTAAATCCGTTTTAGAATGCGTGCAATTCTAAAATGCAAATTTTATTTTGCCTTTTTTGCGTATTGTTTAGGATTCTGCCTTTTTTGAGGAATTTTCTATTTTTCTTGCCTTTTTGTGCCTTTTATGGTAAATCAAATTAAAATTTTAAGAAATTTAGTTCTTAAATTTTCAATTTAAAAAGAAATTTGTACTAGCAATTTTCAAAGAAAAATGCACAATTTAAATTTCTGAAATAAATTGTAGAAAGTATTATTCTCCACGACCACTACGGAATTTCACAATTCTGAAATCAATTTTGATAATAGAAAGTTAACATTCTAACCCTTGTTATGGAAGAAATATTCTAAAACACTTACCGGCTTGTGCATTTTGCATGTATTTCATTCCATCACTAGTAATGGAATGAATATTCTGTAACAGTATAACAAAAAAAAAACCAAGTAGTCTGGGAATCCATGACTAACAATTGACTTGAAACGTCATAATTTTGCAATTTCTTTGTAAATATTTGTTCCGAATTTTATTAATTTTATTGTATTTATTACATATATTGTGTATAAGTATAGTCTGCTACTTGGTTGGGAATGGAAATTCGATGCTCGTGGTTCCTCACGCTCGCCTTCGGCTCGCGTTCGGAAAATTCCACTCGCATCGAATTTCCATTCCAACCTCGTTACAGAATGTACTATTCCCAAGCTCTTAAAGGTAGAGGTTTAGTGGGTTTTACCCTTTATTGTTACCGGTTGAAAATTTCTCAGAAGGAATATTTTCTTGAGATTAATTTTAATGAGGGGACCAGTATTGTCAGGAGAAAGTTTTCTACTGAATCAGCCAGTTTGTCACAATTTTCGAACGTGTTACCATTGTGATTGCTACAAACAAATTGTCACCGATAAGAGACCTTGTTTGACTTCGGAGAACACAGAGAACTTACTGTTGACTAGTTGGCAGCATAATAAAACCAATGGTTAAAGAATAATGTGCGTATCTATAATAAATAAATTGTTAGTACTGTACATACGTATTTATGCTATTTTTTTAAATAAACAGTTTTAATTGAATTTTAGTTGTTTTTATTTTAACTTGAATAGATATTTTGTTTTTTTTTCCCTCTCAGTTAAACGCCGTTTCTTTTAATTTCCTCAAGTATTCTTCAAATTTTGTAATTTTTTACTTTTTCTGTGTTTTTTGGTAATTTTGCCATTTTTTGTTTTTGCCTTTTTTTACTTTATTTTTGCCTTTTTAGTACTTTTTTCAATTAATTTTTTTGCCTTTTTGCCTGCCTTTTTCGAGACTTTATTTGTACTAACTATCCGAGCTCTAGCTATTACTATACGTACAGGAGGTTCAGCGTTCCGAGAATAGCCGATTGCGTTGTAGTTGTAGTAGTTTCTAAACTTCCTCCTTACTGATTTGTTTATATGAAATCTGAAAAAATTGTTATTGCCAACTTTTCCCAAAACTAATCTGAATAACTCAGTCCCCTATTTTATTCATGTTGAGGTAGAAAGTTTAATGGCAATATCAACTATACCGGGTAATTACCAAAAAGACGCTCTTTTCTACTTTCATATCAATACATTACGTGGGATTTTGAAAGGAACGCATAAAGAACAAAATCCAGCTTGTCTACAGTTAAAGTAGCACCAAGATAAATTTAGCGCTAAAAGGCGAATTCGGTGGCCATCAATTATGCTGCCAATTTAATACTTTCCCGTCATTGAATAACTGCCTCGGATTTTATGAACCTTAAAATACGTATTGATTTTGCTTTAGTTTATTACCTTATGTTTTAAGTATTAATTGGAGTTGCTGATAACAGTTCATTGGCCCTTTTTTTAATTAGCTAGGTTCGTTTTTTGTTAACACAATAAAATGAAATGATAATTGTACAATGCGGTGAGTTGATTTTTAAACAAAAATGTTATAATTTATAGTAGTATCTACTGACAGAAAATTTGTATTTGTAGAAGATAAACAAAAATATGTATTATTAAAGTTCGAAGACGCCATACCACCCCATTATATGTAATGAGTTATCGGAATCAGCAGATATATTGTTGAAATTATATTTTTACTCGAGTGTGGGTTAAGTGGATATATGAAGATGAATAAGAACGGGAATAATTAGATATGACAAGCTTAAAAAGTTAGACTCGTGTAATTTTCACAAACATCAAAATTTCATTAAAAGTTTATTTTCTATGCTTATTTATGGTATTGCGAGAAACTACGAAATTTAAAAAATATAGTTTGCATAAATACAAGACGTGTGGTTTGTAACAATTAGAATAATATTCCTAAATGTTTTTGCAATCCTGTTGTTTTGCAAGCAGAAGTTTCAGAATCCGGTCCAATTTGAGGTTTTTTAATATTTTATTTCACACTTGTTTTACCGTAAATTTGTAATAACATTAAAAGGAAATTATTTAGTACACGCTATGCAGGTGCGATTAAGAAACACTAAATAATTGTATTTATGATATTGCTTGTATATACAATACGATATGGGCATGTAAGAAAGGTTTTAAATGAAAAACTTCTTGAAAATCCGAGTTTTCAATCATTATTTATGCAGAGATACATGTATGGTTTAATTATATTTATGTTTAAGTATATTAGTGAACTCAATTTTCCACCATGAAAGTGATCCGAAACGGGAAAAGTAACAGATTTCTCAACTTAAAACATATATTTCTCAAAAAAATAAGTGATGAAAGCTTGTAATAGAACGAATAGGTATTACTGTTTCAGGAGTTAACGTGTAATCCGTTTATTTTTCATATGATTCGCAATAGCTTATGCGTTTGCGTTATTTGTGCAGTTTAATATGAAAACAGACTTTAGAAATGTCTAATGGTCAAATTTGGCAGTTTATTAGCCTTTAATCGAGAATGGGATTACCTACTTTCTTGGAGACTAAAGAAAAATATAACCTCCTCTACAAACAGACTCGCTAATAAGCAAGGATACAAAATAATTTTGACACAACCATACAGTGAGGTTATGTTTTCGTTTTTTGTCAGAACTAGTGTACAATGAGGTTTATTTGCTCCGTAAGCTTGACAAACACTTGCCCATCCTGGTTTACATTAATTTTATTCTAAGCTTAACTTAGCGTATAAGCGTTGATTGATATTATCAATCAACGGTATAAGTGTGAATTGTTATTGCATTTTCAATATACTGTTCACAAAATTGTTGAATAAAGGCTTTATACTCTCAACCACATGGAAAGTGAATGGTTTTATTAGTGTTCCAGAATTGTATACAATCACTAGCGCGAATGTTGTACATATGTATCACCACTTTAGCACCTTTTAGTTAACAATATAATAAAAGTTTGAACGTTTGGATACAATAATTATGCAAACTGAGGAATTATTGACGAATTTTTTTTTAGAATTATTTAATACGGTTCTATATTTTTATTTGAACAAAAACCAAGCAAATTTATTTTTCCACGCATATTCTGTTTGCAAATATTCCAACATATGCATTATATAAGGAATATTGGATTCTACCAACGCTTTAAGTTAGAGCAGAGGTTTTAGTATTTAGCTACCCCTCCCTTACCTTGTTATCCAACTTCAAATAAAAAACTAACGTAATGGCCAGCATGTGCACCTGACTTTATGCATCTTGATGTTATGCGAAGGCGTGTATCTGTGGTAACAGCATCCCTGTGAAATAGAACACTGTTGACACCATTTAATTTTTTTTTAAATTTGATTTTTATTGTTTTTGCAAATTTATTTGAAATTTGCATTGTTGTGCATTTTGAAATACCATGGACATTGGTATTAAATTGGGTAGCAGCATCCTTGCCAAACAGAATATTTCCTCAGACTGTTTCATTTTTGTAAAATATGGCGTGACCATGTGTTTATTTTAAAATATCATGAAAATTGGTATTAAATTGGGTAACAGCATTCCTGTGAAATAAAACATTCTTGACACTATTTAATTATTTTTTTTTGAAAAATTGTATTTTTTGCATAATTCCCTTGAAATTTGTATTGTTCTACGATTTGGACATCTGGTTATTTAGAAATACCATGGAGATTGGTATTAAATTGGGTAACAGCATTCCTGTGAAATAGAACCCTGTTGAAATCATTTAATTTTTTTTGAATTGGATGTTTATGGTTTTTGCATAATTTCCTTGAAATTTGCATTTTTGTGCGGTTTGGACATCTAGTTATTTAGAAATACCATGGACATTGGTATTAAATTGGGTAGCAGCACCCTTGCCAAAGAGAATATTTACTCAGAATGTTTCATTTTTGTAAAATAGAATATCTATCGAAACTATTTTGCTTCCTACGGCGTTACCATGTGTTTATTTTAAAATATCATCAAAATTGGTATTAAACTGCGTAACAGCATCCCTGTAAAGCAGAATATTTCTTCAGACTGTTACATTATTTGTATATCTACTGAAGCTATTTCGTTTTCTACGGCGTGAGCATTTGTTTATTTTAAAATATCATGAACATTGGTATTAAATTGGGTAGCAGCATCGTTGTGAAACAGAATATTTATTCAGGCTGCTACATTTGTTGTACAATAGAATATCTACTGAAGCTAACAATATCCCTGTGAAGTAGAACATCGTAAACACTTTAATTTTTTTTTGAGAAATTGGATTTTTTATGTTCTTGTTTAATTTCCTTGAAATTTCTATATTTTTACGACTTGGATATCTACTTACTTTGATATACCATGGACATTGGTATTAAATTGGGTAACAGCATCCCTGGGAAATAGAACATTGTTGACACTATTTAATTATTTTTGAGCAATTGGATTTTTATTGATTTTGTATAGAATCCTTTAAATTAGCATTGTTATACGAC
This sequence comes from Limonius californicus, assembly GCA_014611495.1. Taxonomy (NCBI): domain Eukaryota; kingdom Metazoa; phylum Arthropoda; class Insecta; order Coleoptera; family Elateridae; genus Limonius; species Limonius californicus. Next base: position 12,918 of record JABXWE010011249.1, on the reverse strand, counting down.
TTGGGCCTCTGGTTATTTTGAAATACCATGAACATTGGTATCAAATTGGGTAGCCGTAGCTGTGTGAAATAAAATATTCATTCAAACTATTTTTTCCTGCAATATAGATTAACTACTGAAATTGTTTATTTTTTTGTTTTGCGCTTTTTTTACATGACTAGACTATCTGCTTATTTTGAAATACAATAGACTGTTTTAACGTTCGTTTGTAACCAAAATAGAATATATTTATAGAACCTTTCAATTTTGCAGTGTGTAATTTTGTCTTTTACTTGAGCACGTTCTTGTTCTGAAAAACATTGGTATTAAATTTGGTATCACAATTCTAGGTAAATAAAATACTTATCTGAAATATAAAATTTTTGGTAGACTCCCTTTACAATTTGCGTGGGTTCTTTAAGGTCATTCAAAATCGTATCTAAGATTAACAAACGGTTCCTAGAAGCAGCATAATTTTTGACACGGAGATAAAAAGCTCCAATGTATTAAAGCTTAAAGAGTCGTTAAACCTTGTTCCTGATTTGATGGATGAGCAGTTTTATTCGCTAATTTGTTTAGTTCTGCTCTCGGACGCCACAAGCTAGCGCATACAGCAAACCTCTCAAGGACCCGAATGACTTATTAAATTCGAGATGATGATGTAAGATGGAACAACCGGCTTTTCCTTCGATAAAATCTGAATTCGTTGCCGGTTATTTTTAAATACCGGTCCAAAGTGTGTTTATCGTGTTGACTCAACTTGTCACCACTGAACTTTAGAAACCCAGGCGATGCTCCTTAACTCCCCGACACAAGGGGCTACATTCGCCCAAGCCTCGGAATTATGTTAATTTCGAACGTATGTGCGGCGAAGAATCCACAATGGGAGCTTGTGAAGCGGAAGAGAGAAAGAGCTATAAACACAAAGAAAAACGTAGCCCAAACGGCGAAAACGCGCAGCACATGTTGATAAGCTGCTCAAGTGGGCTGAAGCGATAATGGGATATTGTATTTGTAACAATCGCTAATTAAAATTTGAATTGTTCACATTTTATGTAGCGTGCCTTTTTCAGACGTAACTCATTATTTATGACCGTGTAATTGACTGTAATTAGTTATTAAAAGATTACTTATGCCCGGGATCGCGAGAGATGCCGCTGTTATAAAACTAATCCTGTCTTAACCGAAAGTAAAAGCTTCTTATACTTTTTATTGTTTTAATCCAGCATCCACTGCATTTTACTTGTGTGCTTACCGCATTTATTGTTCCAGTGATGATTCCACCCCCGGAGCGATACTAATTCCGCAGTTAATTGGCAAGGGGGCGGATATTAATAATAGAAACAAAAGCCAGGTCGCTGACAACGAGGAAAACTCCGCAATTAAGAGGTTTCTTCAGTGTCCCGGGATGTGCAGAGTCGAGGTATTAAAGGAGTTTATCCGGAAGAAGTACAGAGTCGACACCAATCAGTATTATGTAAGCATGCAAATCATCCATTAATCGACTTGATTTTAGAGGCATATTTATAAAGACTTGTTTTCACCCCCGATGGGCAAATTCCCATTAATGGCTTAAATTTTTGTTCCATTAACTGCAGCACTTTGTCTCCTTCCAGATCGATATTCTCTACAAGAGGGTCCCTCTACCTGATCACTACACCCTAATCGACATCGCGTACATTTACTCGTGGAAAAGGGTAAGGGTTTATTGTCCTTTCGGTCACCTTCAGATTCTTACCTACGAATTTGAACCCCTTTATTAGATAATCCAGAATCAAATGTCTTACAAATGTTTCCTTTACAGAACGAACCCATGAAATTCTTCTTCAAAATTACGGACATAAATTTGGTTACCGATAACTTTGACTATTTAATTCGTCCTCAACTCGATAGCCCATCTCTAAAATCGGTCGAAAAGAAACCGCTGAAAGGTGCCCTAAAAGTAGATTCCAACCATGAAATCAAAACTAGGAAAAACAATGAAAATGCTCAAAAAACGAATAGAAAAAAGGCAGAGGAATCAGAAATAAATAAGAAAAATGTAGAAATCACCAAACAAGAAATCGCGAATAATGTAACACGGAAAGAAGAAAGCAAAGGCGCCTTAGATAGCCCTAGAAAAAAGGAAAAGAATCAGGAATATACCAATATCACATTGGACAGAAGTAATAACGTTGAAATAATCACAAAAATTCAGAAAGTATCCAACAAAAACGGGCTCCAAATCGGCATCAAAATAACCAAGCAAACCGTTAAGAAGGCCCCAAAGTTAAACGGCGATAAAACTCCAAGCGACGATGATGATAAATCCCTTGCAACGCCTCCAAAATCAACCCTTCCGCCTCAAAACATTCCAGAAATCGACCCTGAGAAGTCTAACTTTCTCAAATCCATCGAACTGACCGCCAAAAACGTCATACAAGCGATGTCTCCGCAAAAATTAGATTTGCCCAAAACGGAACCCAAAGGAACCAAACGTAAAAATTCGAGTCCGGTTAAAACAGAAAAATCGGCTAAGAAACCAAAGAGATATGTCAACATCCAACCGAAGTCCGTCCAGAATCCCACTGTTTGGCAAATGATGAGTAACGTCGACCAGAACGTTTCCAACGTGTCAAAAATCGTGGAGCAAATGACCCCAAACGCATCTTGCTCGAGTACCAGCGACTTACAGGCGTTACTGTTCGATAGTTACAAAATTAACATACCCGCATCGCTTTCCGTAACCGTTAAGAACGAGAAAGACGGACCCACACCTTCGCCGTTCCAGAAGCCGGTACAAAATTACATAGAAATATTAAAAATTCCAGACAGACCAGCAACACCTGCGAAAGCTTCCGATGGCAAAACAGAAAACCCTAAATTAAGTGTATTAGATAGACTGAATTCTAGCGTAGAAATTAGTAAAATAGAGGTTAAGGTAGAAGAATCTAAACATGATCCCAATCAAGATGTCAAGTTACCCATTGAGGTGGAACACATTAAGGAGGAACCAAATGAAACCAAAGGGGAAAAGGTTCCGGGCGTATGCAAATCACCACTGCAGCAATCGGCCGTTAAAACGGTTCCTCCTCCAAAAACTACCCCCACGTGCCTACCTTCTCCCGCTTACCTTCCCTGCAAAGTTACAAACATGCCCACGAGAGACAACTTTGTGAAATTAAACCCACGAACGCCACAAACCTTCCAGAAGATGTTCGAGGAAGCCATCAAAAAGCCAGAATTTAGTAGCAAATTCCAAACGGTACCCATTTCCAAGAATGATGCGTCACCAACGAAACCAACGCAGAAGAGCGCCTTGAATTTAGTAACAAATGACACCACCTCCACGACGGGCAAACGTAACATCTTGGAAATTGCTTCAAAACTGTATAAGAAAACCAAAATGGAGCAAGAGAAAGGTACCGCAGCCTCTCCAAGCGCGAAAGACGAATCCAAATCAAAATTGAACGATACCCCCAAGGCTCTTTCAAAACCCCTTAATGTGCCTCGCTTGAGCCAACAAAGAAAACCCAAATTCCACATCAAAGGAAATCCCCCATTAAAAGACTTCAATAGTTACATATCTTCAAAGCCTCCCCAACCTCAAACCGTTACCAGTTTACACTCGCATACGCTTGGGCTTAACTATACAGTTTCTGTTACCCAAGCGGGTTTAGCTTCGACTCCGAGCGTCTTATCGAAGAACTCATTCTGTTCAGACTCATCTAAACAAGCCCTTGAAGTGGATATACGGGATTTTTCCCCAAAGCAAAGCTTTTCATCACCCCGACACGGATCTCCCAAAGTTTCTCAACTCGAACCCTTAAATATACCCCGAAAATACTCTACGTCTCCTAGACTCAAGCCGTTATCGCCACAGCAACCAAAGGAGAGCTCTAGTGCGTCTCCCGTTTCCAAGGCAACTCCTCCCGTTTCCAGGACAACGCCTCCCGTTTCCAAGTCAACGCCTCCCGTTTCCAAGTCAACCCCTCCCGTTTTCAAGACAACACCTCCTGTTTCCAAGGCAGCCTCTCCTAGAAAAGGAGACTCAACGTCCACGCAAAAACTAGCGTCTCCAAAGGTCCCAAAAGCGAATTTGAACGTCGTTACGTCTTCTCAAGGCGAAAATAACCAGCCGTTAAGTCCAAACCAGATCCTGGAGAAGTATAACATCCAGAATCTGGCGCAACTAACAGCAAATTTCAATTTCCCCCCTAATCTTTGCATGAGCCCTGCCGCTAACCAGTTGGCTGCTATACACCAAGCCATGATTTACAGGCATTTCGAAATGCAGAACCACCAAAACTGGCTGAATATGAACCCAGGCCCGTTGATGCAGTACGAGAAATACTTGCAGAGCCTCTCCAAGTCATAGCGAATTATTAGGAAAGAAATGACTGATACTTGTTCCTCATTTGAAATTTCAATTCAATCGTGAATAGTTAACGTTTATTGATGCAGGCGTGGATATTATTGCGTATTTAATGTTTACCGTTTGGTGGAAGCCGTTAATTGAGAGTTTTAATTTATAGGTGTGAAAGAAACGAGCTTGTTGTGTATTGCTTTCGGAATTTCTTATTTGAGGTTATGTTGAACATTTTTTTCACAGTTTCCTTCTGTTTTACACGTTTTGTTACTGTTAGTTTTTTAAATTATTCTGTTATTTTTGAAAATATTGTAACAAATGTAGGATAAGTTTACTCATGTAATATATTTTCCATTTTTAATAAAAAATATTTAACTGTAAAGTAGTTGTTTATATTTTATTTCATATCAGCAATACGTTCTATTGAAGATAACCCTCTACGAAAGGTAAGAAATGATACACTGCTTCCGAACGAGAGAAAAGATCGCTGGCGTTTCCGCCTTGGTTTCGTAATACATCTTCAGGGCTGCTCCTGCTTTACTGTCTAAAATTAAACTGAAACATAGGTAGGTAAAAAATTGACTTTGCCTTTTATTATTTCAAAAGATGTATGTATATCCTGTTTTGGAATATCGACTCATTGTAGATTAAACGACTTACCTGTAAGGAAGTTCAATCGAAATTATACGAGCACTCCATCAGTCTACACAACATTTTATAGTTTGCATAAAATGCAGACTGTACCACTTGTTTAAAGCCACTGAAAAAAATACTCAGCTTTGGACACGTCTCCCGCTCGACGACCCATATTACTCATTCTGCATTTAGGTAAGTACAGATCACAGGGCAACGTCGTTAGTTCGGGTCTGAAAAACTTAGAAGAATTGGTGGACGAGTTTGAAGATTCTATACATGGTGGGGGCTATAAAAAAATTACTAGCAAGATGATCCATTACGAGGGCCGAGTGAAGAGAATGTTATCCAATGGTTTGGAGGAAGAAAAGAACAAACAAGAGATGCTCGAAACCATCGGAAAATTAAAAAGCAAATTGGACCAGAAACTTCAAAGTTTTGAAACGAGTTTGATGGCCTTGTCTACGAATGCTGGGAATCTAGAAGATCCTCAACAGCAACAGGCTTCGACTCCTGTCAGAGCTCTTCGTCCTGAACCTTCAGCTAGTTCCGTTAGTTATTCGGTGGGAGAGATTAAACCTGTTCCTGTACGCACTAGGGGTTTGAAATTTTCTGGGGAAAAAGGTGAAATGTCTGTCAATTCTTTCATAGAACGAGTAGAAGAATTAAGGATTGCCCGGAATATTTCCCTTGAAATATTATTTGATTCCGCCTTAGATTTATTTACAGGTAAAGCGTTAATTTGGTACCGAGCCTACAGGGACTTGATGAATAATTGGGATGACTTAGTGAAATTCTTAAGGGAGGAGTTTCAGCCATACGAGGAACAGAAAAAAAAAGGGGTGGTTTGTCTAGCCTGACGGAGTGCTCGTATAATTTCGATTGAACTTTCTTATAGGTAAGACGTTTAATCTACAATTATACTTCGCACTCCGTCAGCCTAGACAACATTTTGTAGATGTTTAAAGCGTTTATGTGATCTGTAAACACAAAAGCACAGAGCGGTACTGCTTAAGTACAAGTACACAATTGATAACACCCAGTGGCGTCTCGTGAGTTAAGAAAGAGGATGGGCACAAGAAAAAACTTACCTATTTTTTGTACATAAAATCCATTCTCATATTTTTCATGCTGGACGCCTATTACTTTGTTGTCAAAATCCGGGATAGACTGGAAGAACTTCTTTTCTATTGATAGGACCGCCAATGCGTTCAGTCGATCTTTTTGTACACAATTAACTTCCATCATTGAAAAAACGTCACTTTCGTCTTTGAATTCAAACGCGCGATTGCGCGAAAACAGCGCTCCAAAGTCCAAATTCAAACGTTGACTGCAAATCGGGAACAATCTGCTCGGTGTCCTATTCGCTTGGTATATCGCGTATAGCGAAGATAGCCGATAGGCAACCGAATCTTGCTGTACATAGGTACAAATCAGACCGTTCCCCGGAACATAGTTTTGAGCGTGTTAGCCGCGCCTTTGGTGCGGAAGGAAAATTTGATACCATCGTTAAAATAATTAAATTAAAATAATGCATTGAATTACATGCGAATTTCTCTCTGTGTTTATCTTGGTGGTTGGGTGGGCACGTGCCCTTGTGCCCTTTAGTACAAGTCGCCACTGATAACACCAAAGAAAATATTTATTCCATTAAAAAACCGTATATCTAAAAATTGTTACAAAGATACCTACGTACATATACTATATTTAGTAAATTATTGATTTTGCAAAAGCGTCCGCCGTAAACAGCGGTCTATTATAAAATCTAAAAAACGTGGTGGAATTTGGGGTCCACCCCGCTGTTTGGCGAATAGTGTGGTGTAAAAAGTTTAGTGTCAACTCCACTCTTAATGAGCGCTGATTTTGTCCAACGTGCTAGGGTTTGGACCATTGCTGTGTGGTATGGTCTTTTAAATGTTAGGGATAATTTTGTATTGGCTCCCCTTACTTTGGAAGTTTTCTTAGCCTAAAACAAAAGAGTGGATGCTACACATAAATGAGGTTTATCTGTGAAAAGGGAAAGGATTAATTTTGGTTGTTCTCGTTTGGCCGAAGATGTTTTAATTACTTCCATAATCATCATCATCATCATCTGACATGGAGCTGACTCGAAGGCCGATCCTGGGTACGCCAGGCCCACCCCATGCCAGTAAGTGTGTAGGGAGTCAAGAATAGGGTGGGATCGGGTGGGGCATTGCACAACGTTAGCATGTCTGCAATGCATACCGCAAGACACCGCTGCTGCAACACCAGGTAGTTAGTAAGATACGCATCAATGATATGTTGAGTGCGTACCCGAGACCGTTATGCTCTTAAGCATTTGAGCCTACTAACTTTGATAGCAAAGTTTCACACTGTTCTTATTTCACATTTATCTTCTTTCTAAGGTTACATAGTGCACCTATCTTAGTTTCCTAGGAACTAATAGCTTCTTACAAGGTACTCCCTGCCTGATTGAAACTGACCTTTATACGATTAAGCCTCTGTGCCCAATAGCTTGGGGTCGAGCTTTACAGTGTTCGTAGGTCTTATTTATGTAATGTGTAAGAGTAACAGAATGCTCCTATCCTAGGTGCCTAATGACTAACTAACTACTGGAGCTGTACCGCCCTTATTTCCATTCTGTTTCCCCTTAGTTGGCCGTTCGCATCAGGGTTGAACGTCCTGCTTGTCCCAAGCCGTCCCCGCTGCAGTGGAGAACCAGCTATCCGGCGTGTTCTTTTCCCTGGTACTTTTGCGGTTCTTCTCATTTGGGTTCCTCGGCCTCACTCTCTGTCGTCTGCTTCGTCTCCGTTGGGCTGGTCGTCGTCAGTCTATTCGTGATCGGATTCTTCCCGAAGTTCGCTGTGAAAAGATCCTGTCCTTTTCTCTAGTCAAAACAATATTACTAAACGCGACTAATTGCGTTTCCTGATTGGCTTCCCTGATCTGCGCGCTAAATCAAATTGAAATTGGAAGTTAATGAAAGTTCAGGAGAGTAAACGGAATCGAATCGAATCGAAGGCTACGTAGGCAATTGAATCCAACTGAGACCGAAATGTTCCATTCAGTGTTTCCTTCGGTATGCCACGAATGCCCAGACCCAAAATGTCCCCATTATTTTTTATTCTACTTCAGAGTGTCTAGTTTAGACCAATCAGAACATTACTAAGTGATTAATCAATTTATCAAGGAATTAGCTAATTAAAGTCGATTAATTTCGATGAAAGTGGTCTAGATGAAAGGAGATGAGAGTTGCAAAGCGCGTCCCTCCATTTTCTAGTTTTCCATTAGACTACCAGAGCTACCCACTACTGCTACAGACTACAAAGGACTACAGTGGCTACTCTGGCTACTCAGGCCTGTGACACTTAGCTTGTAACAGCGTTCTGCGTTCCCCTCGGTGTTTTGTGGTCTGTGTCGGTCTCGGTTCTTTCGCCCTTTGATGTAGCACCTTGTGGATGCGGCAGTGGTCCTCTCCTCTTCCGTCCCCTTGTGGATATTCACGCACTTTCACTCTAACTCTCAAATTTATGTGTGTTCAAACAGATATTTAAAAAATTATAGATAACGACAAAATCACAAATAAACTTAGTTCTCCTATTTGAAGTAATAAATTATTTTAAAAAAATTCTTGTTAATAACTCACAAACAGAATATTTTTCATCACCACTACTTTTTCTATCTATGAAAAATTTGGATAAATAAATCGATTTTTATTAGCGTAATTACATGTGGTTCCTACACTCTTAATAACAATAATTTCAATTATGAGCAATTATTTATTTATTTTTCCACTTATTATTCATACAGTCAACTAAAACAACACTGAATTAAATTAACTTACTGGTAACAAAATGAATGAATTGGCTAACTAAACTAGGGTAAATAAATGCATCAACTAAGTTTAAACCACTAAGCTAGCTGACCTATTCATATTTAAGAATTATGATATAATTTATTGAAGTACACCAAATAAAAGATATGGTAAATTTCGAGAATTTCCTGGTGCGACCGTTTCTGAGAAACCACCCTCGTTCCGTGTAGGGGTCTATTTTTAGCCCAACGCCTTGCCCTGATATTCAAGCACGAAAGCCTTTTGTTCATATTCGACGACCGTTTTTAGACCCACGCGGGAATTTGCCCTAAAACGTCACTAAATGGTCTAATTTGCGACTACTATTAATTATTTGAGCAAACTAACTGGCTAAAAGATTGTTCTAATAAAATACAGTAATTTTTTAAATTTAGTTTGAACACTTATGTTTTAAACACGCACTAAACTTTACAAAAAATTTACTACAATCGTGGAGCACGACTTTTCTCTACGACTTCTCGGCGCGGAGTCCGCCGAAGATGTTTTAATTACTTCCGATATTAAAATTTCTAATCTATCTCCTAAATTAACAACATTATTAGTTTGAATTTTTGAAATGGTTTGCAAGCGGTTTTTCGTGGATAACGCCAACAAGGTAATGAGTTTTATGGATAACATTTCTAACGACAGGGTTTCTAATGGGTATAAACCCGAAAGATACTGTAACACTGGGGCTGGGTCCCAGGTGAATACGTCTTTTGGAAAAAGAGGTTTAAGTTTAAAAACTCCTTTCAAGTAACGATCTATGGAGCTATCACTAACTTTTGTCGGAGAAATTAAATTTATAGCAGAACGATGAGAATTTAAAGTAGCATAACTAGCTCCTGTTCTAAATTGTTCATCGAGAAAGTCATAATATTATGGGGAGTGGGATTATCCATCTTAGCGTTTGCTAGAATACAAAACCTCCACCATTTAGCGTATGTGGTGCTATACTGTTTTATGGTGCTCGTTGATAACGACGAAATCATCACCTCCACACAGCTGTTTGTAAAGCCTTGATTTAGAAAAGCTTGCCTGATGCATTCCCGGCCACCAGGGAAAGGCTGCGCCAAAATGGGTGGCTGAAATCAAACGGGGATAATAAGAGATCCTGTTTTGGAGGAAATACTAGCGGAGAACACGTTAACATCTTTACAAATAGAGGATACCAGGATTGTGTTTTCCAGTAGGGTACAATTAGAATGCCCTCTGCTTTGTCGTGTATTATCTTATTAAAGACTTTGGCAATAATACCAAAAGGAGGGAAAGCGTAAAAGTAGCATTTTCCCCAATCTGTAGTAAACGCATCTATAGCTATAGTTTCGGGATCCCTTTTCCATGAAATAAACACTCTACATTTATTATTAAGATGAGACGCAAATAAGTCTATTGTAGGAGGACCAAAAGTACTTACAATCTTCTGAAACCTTGAATCATTTAGAGAATATTCTGTTTCGACAGTTGTTACCCGAGATTCTTTGTCCGCATGGATATTGTCAGAGGATTTTACGAATGACGCAAATATCCAAATGTTCCTTTGCTCACACCATTGCCAAATTTCCTTTGCTAATTTTGATAAGTTAGGATATTTAACTCCCCCCATACGATGGATGTAACAAATTGCAGTTGTGTTATCTATTCTTAGAAGAATATCCCAATTACGTTTTCCTCTAGTAAAACATTTTAACCCTTTGAATACCGCAAGAAGTTCTAAGCAATTGATATGATGGTGTAATTCTTTTTGTTGCCAGAACCTGTGCGTTTTCTCCCCGTTACAAAAAATTCCCCAACCGGTACGAAAGGCATCTGAATAAAGTTCCATCTGATAAGTATGTGGGACGAGGGAGGTTGTGCTTGGGATTGTTTTCACCACGTTAAGTCTAATAGTAAGTTTTTGTCAAGAATAAAACGGCCATTATAACTTCCACCTGACTTTTTTAGAGCTAGGTATTTTTGTCTTTCCAAGAGCTTTGTGTAAAGATACCCATATTTTACGGCCGGGCAGATGGCTACCAATGTCCCAATTACTTTTGCTAACTGCCTTATTTTGCCCGACTTCAACTTTATATGATTGATGATCATGTTCCTAACCTTACTGTATTTTTCACTTGGTAAAGAAAGTGTTAAATTTGCAGAGTCAAATATAAATCCTAGGTATTTGATGCTAGTTTTGGGTATCAGGTCACTTTTTGTTATGTTAATGACAAAACCTAACTTTCGTAGTAAGGAAAGAACAATCTCCGTATTTTTTGCGGTTTTTTCCCTGTTTTCTCCTAGAACTAAGAAATCATCAATGTAGCAAATACAAACAATACCTTGTGATCTCAAAACCTGCGCTACTGGTTTAAGTATTTTCGTAAAAACGAAAGGAGCAGTCGAGATACCAAAAGGCATGCATGTGAAGTGATAGCTAATACCGAGAAAACTGATTTTTAAGTATTTTCTATGGTTTTTGTTAATAGGGATGGCAAAGTAGGCATCTTTTAAATCAATTGTAGTCATGAAACAGTTCTTTGTTATCAAATTTTTGACAGTTCTGTAATCATCCATTTTGAAATGATATGAGGAGATATGTTTGTTTAGATTTTTTAGGTTAAAGACAAAACGAAATTCCCCACTTGGTTTAGCAATTAAAAAATAGGATGATAAAAATTCACCGCTTTCTTTTTTACACTGCGCGATGGCCCCGAGAGTAATCAGCCTATCAATAGCTTTTTGATATTGCGCCAGTTTTAAGGAACTTGAAAATCGTTTTTTAGGCACCCTGTACTGACGAGGTCGCGAAATAAATGGTATTTTATAACCCTTAATACATTGTAAAATGAACGGACCCCAGTAATGGAGGTCCATTGTGAATAAAACTATTTTAAGCGTCCAGCAAAAAAGTATACCTCTACTGACGATGATGGGAAAAACTGGCTCGCGTTTTGTTGATCCATTTCCCTGACCTGTCTGACGCTCGGTTGGGTTTGTCGGTGTACGCCCCCCCCCCCTCTCTGTCTTGTGCGGCTGGTATTCGCGTCCTGCAGAGTGGTGAGCTAACAACTTCCCTTTCGGGGAAGAGCGTATCGAGTTTAAATGTTGAGATAGTGTAATACTAGGAGACTTAGTTTTGAACGGGGCTGCTTTCATTTCCAAGTTAGACCTTGTAAATCTTGTGCTGCTTTGCTACGTGCGGCCAGGTCGGCCAAACAGTTCCGAGTCTAGAGAACCCGATTTTGCAATCACCTGCATAGTGGGATTTAATTTCGGATATAAGCGATGGCGTCTATGTTGTGAAATTAGATAGTGACTGTAAGAAATATGGCCCGAAAACAGGTGATATAAGTATATTTTCACAATTTACCGAACAAATTCTACAATAAATGCTCAATCTCATGCAACACATCGAAGATCGCAAACGGGACTGACCCCCTTTGCGTCTTTACAATCAGATATTATGTGTTAACCGAAACATTGTTATGGCTATCGTTCCCGGGCAGTCCTTCCTGGAACCGTACGTGACCCGCGAATGCCAACACTCGGCCATCCTGACTTAAAGGTCTGTCCTCAGACCTGGTTGATCGTCTAAGGACCTGTAATATACAAAATAATGCCAGTAGTGACGTAACTCATAGTGAATTGTGATACTTAGCCTTAAGTTTGAGCAATGCTAAGGATGGCAACGTTTGCTCATGCTTCGTTATGTGGCGACGTTCGCCCGTATTTCTTCATGGTGTGGCAACGTTTGCCCGTAATTTGTTGTGGTTTGGCGACGTTCGCCCGTATTTCGTCGTATTATGGCAACGTTTGCCCGTAATTTGCTGTGGTTTGGCGACGTTCGCCCGTAACTTACCCATTATCGTCTTGGATTGTTATCCATTTCTTTAGGTGGTCTGCTGCAATCACCGTTCGCAGTCATTTGGAGCCCTGTCGCAAGTCTTCAACTTCGTACCTATCGTTGATAAGCTGTTTGGTGACTTTGAATGGGCCTTTATGCTTGGGATCCAACTTGTGGCTGCTGCCCGTGGCAACCTGACTGGTGATCTTTACCATGACCAGATCACCTTCGTTGTATTTGGTGGCATCCCGTCTCGTTTTGTCGTAGCGTTCTTTCTGAAGTTTTTGATCGTGTGTTATA
>JABXWE010011248.1:0-19328 GCA_014611495.1 Limonius californicus | reverse complement strand
ACAGCAGTCGACTGTATGGGTCTTCCAAGGCGAGCCAAACCCTACAAAAATCTTTCGTGCTTGAAGCACTTCGAAGCAAATGGTCGCCTGTTTTTTCTGAAAAACTGGACATGTCTCAACCGTACCATTGATGCAACGTAGAACGGTCAATTCTGAATGGTACACAACCATTTGTTTTCCACAAGTCTTCGGAGAAATAAGCAAAACTAACCCCCGAAGACGGATCATTCTCCACCACGACAATGCGAACTCTCACACATCGGCTCGAACAAGTGACTTTTTGAGCACTCACAACGTCGATTTGATGAGTTATCCGCCGTATAGTCCTGATTTGGCGCCCAATGACTTCTTTTTATTGCCGAACATCAAAAATAAATTGCCAGGTCAACGTTTTTCGACACATGAAGAAGCGGTTGTTGCGTTCAAAATGCATGTTTTGGAGATACCTCAATAGGAGTGGAGAAAGTGCTTCGAAAATTGGTTCATACGCATGCAAAAGTGTATGGATCTTCATGGAGAATATTTTGAAAAACAATAAAGCCATTTTCGATGATAAATATTTGTTTTTGTTCTCTAATCCCGAAATATAAAAGGCAACCCTCGTAATCGAATAGATGGAGGATTCTACTTTTACGTACTCAAATAATTGTTATCTACGAGGGTTTTTACTTGCAGTACACAAAAATTAACATATGAAGTTCAAAATGTGTATAACTTTTATATTATGTATAATATAAATCAGCATTTAATATTTGCTAAAGCATCGTTTGAATAAGGCTTATCGCGAGTTAACTATATAGGGTGTAAAAAATAGTGTAACAAACTACTAGGGCTGCTAGTATTCGTCAAAATAACAAAAAAAAAGTTCCTATTAATATGGTCTCGAAAATGCATTTTACAGGAGCTATGGCCTTTTAAATAAACTTTGGAAAACCCCTTACCACCACGATATTTAGAACAGCTAAATACGTATTTCCGCTACTAAGCGGCCACCTTCAGTAGGAACTTGAACTAACTCCAATAACTTAACTGAAGAATACCTCTGGAGACAAGCCCTACACCAAGTCAACAATTAAGTCCAATGGTTAAATAGTAAATAAAAAAAGTGGTTTTCGTTTCACTTCAGCTATTAGCAAAATGCAAATTTAATGAAACTTTGCAGACTTATGGTAAATCTTACTTCGAATTAGGTGGTGTTAGAATAAAATTGCTATAAGATTCATAAAAAGTAGTTTTGGCGGGATCGGAGATGGTTTTTAGAACATCTTTCTATTTTCAATTGTTTTTGAATGTTACTCCAATATTCGAAAAGATCGGATAGTTAAAGGTAAAGAAGGTGCCCTTAGAGCAAAGACAAATCATGTGTTTTATGCATGATGGCGCCCCTGCTCACTTTACCAGAGAAGTTAGACAATACTTGAATACAGCTTTTGGGCGACGTTGGGTGGGACACGGAGGATCTAATGCTTGGTCTTCTAGATCGCCAGATCTCAATCTCCTGTAGCTAGACCCTACATTTTCTCTTTTGGAGAGTCATCTGTAAAGCATGGTTTATTCGGAACAAATTGATAACGAACAACATCGAGTGCGAACTGTACAATCATGTGATTGGATAAGAAATATTTTTTAGTTTATTAGAAAAAGTCTGCAATTCCTGGAGACGATAGGTAGAAATGTGTTACGAAATAAATGAGGGCCATATGGAACTTCTATTGCGCAGATTTAAAAAAAACAATTAATTGAACTAATAAAGATCTTTAAATCAATATTTCTTTTTTTATATATTAAAACTTTATTAAACGTTTTAAAAACAGGTAGATTTGCAAATTTCAAATTTAGGTATTTTTAACCTAAATGTAGATACACAGTAATCCAACCAAAATACATATTACTTTTTTTTAAACAAGTTCCTCCCTTATAAACACTACCCTTATAAGTCGAGAATGATTTTATTCTATCACCATTACATTGGATTTACAAATTATCGTGGAATGGATTCGAATGGAGCGCAGGGTAAAAGTTAAAGAAATTGTTGAAGAGCTGAACATTTCATATGGCAGTAGGTACTCTATCATTCATGAGCGGTTGAATTTCCGAAAAGTGTGTGCAAGGTGGGTTCCGAGGTGTTTGACGGATACACACGAAAATCAGCGGTTTGAGTCTTCTCTCTTTTCTTCAGCTTTATTCGAAGGAGGGGCCAAATTTTTTACTCCGCATTTTCACTGAGGATGAGACATGGGTGCATCACTTCACTCCAGAAAACAAAGCGGCTTCAATGGTTTAGAAACACCCGCATTCTGCTGTAGTAAAAAAGTTTAAAGTCTCGACGTCTGCCGGAAAGGTTATGGCGACGGTATTCTTCGACAGCGAAGGACCCCTTTATACTGAATACATGTCGAAAGAGACAACAATAAACTCCGAAACGTACTGCCAGACATTAAAAAACTAAAGAAAGGCGATTAAGGAGCGCAGACCTGAAAATCTGAGTGCAGGAGTCATATTGTTGCGTGACAACGCAACTCCACACAAGACCACCGTTACACAGGAGCTTCTTCGGAAATTTAAGTGGGAAGTGTGGCAACACCCACCATATAGCCCGGATTTAGCGCCCTTCGATTACCACTTGTTCCCTCGAATGAAGAAGGAGCTCGGAGGAAAGCGTTTCGCGAACGACAACGAGGTGAAAGAATACCTAGGAAAATGGCTCGGCAAAATTGGAAGAGAATTCTAGTGTCTTGGTATACAGAAATTAGTGTCACGTTCAGAAAAATGTATAGAAAAATTAGGTGACTATGTAGAAAAATAGTATAAGGATGTGTATTTCAGAAAATATACTTTTCATTTTTATACCCTTACAGCATGTTTTTTATGAGGGTATGCAACTTAAATTTTTTGATACATCCTCGTATTTAATTTAATTAACTGCTTATGCTTTTAAGCCTTTAAATTACGCACTTATTATTTGGTTATATGTTTTATTTGTTCCAAACTGTTAAATTGCAGTTAGGTAGTTAGGTAGTTGTCTCACGACACGCAGTGATCGTCTCTGCTACACTTGTATTGCGCGTGTAAAGTGGCATAGACGTAGAAGACCTACAGCTTAACGTAAGCTCAAAACCATGGGAAATGTAAACACTTCTACTCCAGAGAAGATTTACTAGGCAGAATAGCTCTCTGGTTTGTCATTGTCTTGCGAGGGAGAACGGTCGTTAAAATCCTATGTTTCGGTATTGGGAATCGAACCCCAGACCGTAAAAGGCGCTGACCTCTCTGCCACTATCGACTCATGTAATATATAAAAGTAATTACTACAAATTTTCTTATATTTAATACAAGCATTTACAAAAATAGAATTCTCTAGTACATAAACTCGAGCCCTTTCGCTTTCGAGACACCTGCTTTACCACTACATTGCTATGGTAACGTAATTTGTACTCTCAAGAATATTTATCGGTATACACGTCGTCTCGACGTCACCTAATAATTAATTTAAAGCCTTATTTTTAGTACACTTCCAATTAAATTGCTATCGGATAGTATCAAACAATGCTTTCTTTACACTTACAGTAACTGCAGTTAACAAACTTTAATCAATGACAAAATGCAAATCTTTTTAGTATTCTCTATTTTAAACTCGAAAATATTCCTTCACATCTATTCAAAATGATATCTTAAACCAAGAAGATCTGTATTAATTGTACCTGCAGCTTGCATTATTTTGTTTCTTAATCCTTCTACCAACACTGGGGCATGTTCTATCTTTTACGTAACCCCAGAGAAGATAATGCACAGGTGTTTGGTCTGAAGAACGAGAAGGCCGCGGTATTGAAATATACATATTCAAAGAAAGCTGCACAATTTTACCGAAATGTGCGGTTCAGAAACAAAAAGTTAACATACATTTGCTTGCGTGCCTGATACAAACAAGATTTAATCACAAAAGTCTTGTTGAATCAATACTGAAATATAAAATCACGGAATTCTTTTAGTAACATGCTGTAATGTTTACCAATAAAACAGTTAGCATTATGTTTAACTAATGGTGTAGAAAACACAGTTAATAACTGTATAAAGACTAATAAGTATCATAGCAAACATTTGTTCTAAACTAATCAAAATGCTTCGGTTAAATCGTGAAACAATCTTATCGTACACTTGGGGCGATTTTATGTACATTTCCGCATAAATACTGTTGGAAAATTTCACCCAATCCACTTGTTTTTGTAAAATTTTAAATGCCCGACCTTCTAGATTAATCTAGAAGTTCGTGTTAAAGCGCAACAAAGTTTCCATAAAAACGTCAGAGTTTTCAGACAATTATTCACCTTGGTTATATAAACGCAGGATGGGTGTCGGCTCTCAATGCAACATTGTTCCCAATGTATTTTTTTTTCGTCAAAACCGTGAATTTTCATATCCTTTGAGAGCAATAGATTTAGTAGCGTAAAAAAGAACTCCATTAGCGAAGACCAGCTTTAAAATATCTGATCTACAAGCATTAATAATAAAGTTTTAAAAATATTGTAGGGGATACCGCAAATAAATATAAAAAGTGAGATGAAATTACGTTATAAAATACACCTTCAGTGATTTGAATACCAAATATTCAAAAAACTTTGAAAAAAGCTTTATTGAAAGCAGACAGTTTAATAATTAGATATAGTACATAGATACGAGGTTTGTAAATTAAGTAATGAGACTGGCAGCGTAGCGTTCGAGATGGCAACACTGGGGATGCGGTAGTGGAAGGGGCGGCAGGTGAACATGTGATACGCCTTCAGTATGAGATTGAATTCGCTAGAGTCGTTTGGTTGTCCATAGCGATTTTTTTCGTGAAACAGTTTTTTTATGTGCGTTCTGAAAATTAATGACATCAATTTCGAGCAACGGTGTGCTATCAGGTTTTGCTTCAGACTTGGGCAAAGTGCAACGGAAACTTTGGCAGGCCTGCGGAGACAGTGTTTTGTCAAGGGCACAGGTTTTTCGGTGGTTTAAGGCATTTTCAGAAGGAAGAGAGTCGACTGACGATGAATCTCGCAGCGGAAGGCCTTCATTTTCAAGAACCGATGAAAATGTCGACTGAGTCTGGGGTCTTGTGAGTTCAGATCTAAATAGAACTCAAGACTGGACAGATAGGTGGCACATCAAATTTAATCAAAATAAATCAGTGCACATTAACTTTACTAAGTGCCGTTTGTGCACATTAAGGAACATCCACTACCGCAAAATGATAGTGTTAAGTATTTGGGTTTGCACCTAGACAAAGGTCTCGCGTGGCGCACACACATCTTAAAAAGCGTTATCAACTTGGTGCTAAACTTCGCGAGTACTATTGGTTAACTGGTTGAAAATCAAAATCATCGTCCTCAAACAAATTATTAATTTACAAGGTGATCATAAAACCAGTGTGGACGTACGGAGTTCAGCTTTGGGGTACAGCCTCCAATTCGAACATTGAAATCCTCGAAAAGCTACAGTCTAAGGTGCTTCGAGCTATAGTCAATACTTTTTACTTCATACCCAACAAAGAAATACGCGATGACCTCAACATACCTTCAGTTAAAGAGGAAATAGCTAAAATCAGTGCCAAATACTTGAAGAGGCTGGAAGTGCATCCTAACCCATTAGCCGATTGTTTATTAGACAATAGTGTATACGAGTACAGACTTAAAAGGAACGTACGTCTAGACTTACCACGTAGATACAGAATGCACCAAAACAAGTTAAAAAAAATTCTTGAACTGTACCAATATCGCAAGCGCGGTGTTCAAGTTTAAAGTGAGCTCCGTCCCTATTTAAGCCACCTTGTATGTGCGCAAGTCGCGGCCAGGATTTCAACTATATTGGTCAAGCTGTAATAAAGGATAAATTATACGTAATCATTAAGTTTGGTTCATGGCTTATTCGTTTAAATCAGAAGTTATAAAAAAAAAAATATATATATATATATATATATATATATTAAATTTATCGGATTTATTATTCGTTTCGTCAAACAAATCAAAATAAGCGTCACACTTTGAGTTTTACACAAAACCCAGTTAGAACCACTACTTATAGTTTATAAACGAAAATAATAACACAGTAGCTTCAACATCCGATTCCCGCTTCGTATGCACAACAGGCATTACAATAATTCAGATTTTATAATGAACAGTACTTAATATAACATAAGAATTCTATAATATAATAAAGAAAATTTTCTAGATAAACACTATTTATGCATATCTCAATAATGATGCTCTACTACTTTTTATTTGTAAAGGACTGACGTATCAATCCTATTAATGTATATAATAAAAGATATAGTTTTTCATTAAATCCCAAAACCGTGACATTTAAGAACATTCCTATCTAGTATACTGCTATTTAACTATTTCTTTAGTTAAATATAGTACCTACAAAAGCAACAATCGTAAGCTATGTCAAGCTAAGAATTTCAACTGAAAAAACTATAAGTAAATGTTGTTAATAAAATTCTACATTAGGTATAATTATCTTGCAGGCAGATTAGTTTAGGAGTGGCCCATGTGGAATAAAATATTTATTTTACAGAGTATTCGAAAAGCAGGAAATAAATTGGACTGTACATTACTAAGGGTTATTAAGTCAACCTTGGAAAAGATGTAACACATCCCCATTTTCAGAAATATTTACTCAAATACGTTAAAATATGAAAAGTTGGATTTATCATGACAAGACAAGGAAGAGTCCTTATTGTAAACGATCTAAAACCTTGAGCCTTTTTGAGCTTAGATACATTTCGAGAGAAATTAAATTTTCAAAGAGTCTTATGTGGATTTGACAGTATAATTAAATAGGGGTCTCGGTGGTCTAGCGCGGCAACGCGCTTCCACTCGAGGCCACACGAATTGTAGTCGTTCCGCTGTGGTTTCGAGTCTCAGCTGGGGCGGCCGCATTTCGGTTAGTTAAGTTTAGGGTGCATGTTGCATGAATGGTTAGTGTGTAAGGGACGCTATCCAAATATATATATATATTTTAATTCTACAACTTAGACTGCAAAAGCTTGGTCCACTTGAGCCTACAAAATTTACTAAATTATTCTAGGCTTCAACAAGAATCGCAACTAACGTACTGTCGAGGTTATTCGTCATTTTTTGGCAACCAATATATTCTTACGCCTTAATTAATATAATTCTACAGGAATGTCTAATTCACATTAATTATAATTATGAATAAAGCATTAAAAAGCAAATTTTTATTAAATTTCAGAATGAAATTAATATTTTTAATATATCCTCAATTAATACAAAAAAAGACACGGAATTGTTTAAAAAATGCTATAAATTATAGTTAAGACGCATTAATTTCGAATAATCTACAAAACTGTACAACAGCATATAGAAACTAATAACAAGAAAATTTATTATTTATCCAAGATTAAGACCTCATTTTTGTGATATTGCTTCATATATGGGCTTATAACGCAAATATTTACATTTATATAATTAGTAACATTTCAAGTATTGCATCATTAAAATAATTTTAATTAAAACTGGGCTACCACGGTTACCTACATAATATTATTTTATTGACTTATTCTAGCGATCTTGAGCAATACCGCGCAAGAAACTGAAAGTTATAATTGTTAAGCTTCTACCGTTAATTTAAAAAAATCGCCACTCAAATGATTAATGAATAATACCAATAACGCGCCTTTCACCAGCGGTAATGACAAATGTTAACTTAAATTGTAATTAGCAAATAATTATGTCCGTGATGTAATTACCTCCAGCAGCCACAAGCCTTATATAAAAATTAAGACACAAGTTGCTCAGGAGCAATTTATCACATTAAAACATTTTTTAGTTGCGGCGAAAATAGCAAAACTCGTTACCTTCAGATTATTTCCTCCTATGATTTTTAAAAATCCATCAACAATTTCAGTCTCGCACTAACGCAACTATGGAGTTGTAATTACCGGCTCGGAATTCTATTATCGCTGATAATGGCGTTATCAATACATAACTACTATCGGTACAAAATACACACACCATACCAGGTGAGCACGAACTTCAGACAGGCGACTTTCTAAAAAACTTCGCGGGATGTAAATTCAAAAACAAACGACATAAAAAGCGACAACGTTCGTAGCTCATACTAGAAAACAATTATATAATTTCACGTGTATTAAAACGAAAGTGAAAACGCCAATAACTCACTCAAAAATAAACGTATGGCGTATTAGAAATTTAACTTTCCAAAAGTTATATTGAAACGAATAGCAAATTGAATATTAAATATTAAAATGAGGTTTTGTAATACAGTAATATCCTAAAGAATCTGAGAAAAACGATAAGACTGATATTTCAGGAACTTATTTATACAAAAGTATGAAAGTTTTAAATGCAATATTTATGTAGTAAAATGAAGTGACATAGTATATCAGACAACAAAAGATTTACATAATACACTTACACGCAATAAAACTGCAAAGTGCAAAGATAATGCATCTATGTATAAATAACCGGAAATAATTCAAATACGTAAGAAGACAGCAAATTTACAATGCACAATGCAATTTAAAATTCCGAGTCCTTAGCTTTCATAAGAACTTTTGACAAAGACGTCTTATCTTAAGGAAGTACTTTCTAATCTTGATTATTTTTCTTATACAACCCAAAATCTCTGGGAAATGACTTCTTAGATACGCTAGGAATTCCGGCTATTTTTAATGTAGAATGTAAACGATAATTGTTCGTGATAATTTAAATTTTAAAGCGTAATTATATTTATCAAGACAGTGGAATGACGTCCTCGAGGTATAAAAGTAACATTACATTTGTAACAAGTCGTGATAGTTATAGTCGTTTTATATTTTATACACACTACAAAAATGTGCTTTAATAAAGAGCAAAGTTTTACATCCCGATGGACAAAATTCCATTTTATTTTTATTTTACTACGAACAGCAAAATAAAGCATGACCTTGAAAATATCAAACTCAAGGTTATATGGTAAATTCTCTCTACAATAGTCATTATGTACCGACTCGAAAGAGTAACAATATCCCAATTTGTAGTTTTATAGTCAAATGGCAGTTCGGATATTCTGTCAACAAATAAGAAGATAGTTAAGGACGTATCGGTTTTGAATAACATTAACGCAGGCAGTGATCACAGGATAGTTCGAGCAAAAATAGTACTAAATAAACAATGTAAGAGATCTAAACTTATAAAGAAGACGATACCCAGAATCGACAAGAAAATACTAAAAACAAAATGAACAGAGTAAAACAAGAACTTCAACAGAAACTAAATGAAAATTCTGACCCGGATCTTGGCAGTAGGAATATAGATGAATTAAGCTAAATTATAAACACAGCAACGATAGAAGCAGACCAAAAGTAGCCAAAGCCTCGAGAAAAAAGGGAAAGGAGTGGATCTAAAAAAAAGAGTTATTTGAAAAAAGAAGACTATTGTTGAGACAGGGGAAGATAGAAACACTAGAAGATACTGAAACCAACAAAACATTAAAAAAGTCAATTCGGGAAGATAAACGACGAGAGGTAGAAGAAATGAAAAAGTCATAGTACAAAACAAAAATATGAAGAGTATCAGAAGATCACTGGGAAAAGTAAACATCAGTGTCATTAAAGATAAGAACAGGATCGAGACAAGAAACCGATATGAATTATTGAAGGTGACAGAAAACTTCTATAAAGATCTGTACGAAAAAAATCACGAAGTACCGGATGAAGTAAGAACAATTAGAGAAAAGAATTACAAATGTGAACTCAGAAGATATACCGGACATCAGCGAAGTGGAAATAATAAGCAGTATTAAATGCATGAAATACTATAAGGCACCAGGCCCAGATGGTATAATACCCGAACTCATAAAAGAAGGCGGCGAGACCATAGCAAAAGCATTACAGCTACTATTAAATAAATGCTTAATAGAAGGAACAATTCCAGAATGTTGGAACAATTCACTAGTGGTACCTACTACTACGTAAGAAGGGAGACAAAGGAAAGCTTGAAAACTACAGACCTATATAGCAAACTACTATCGAGGATAATAATAAACAGATTAGAATAGTTATTTATGATATAAGTGCTAAAAGTGACATTTTATATTGTGAGAAGGGAAGTTTGGGACACGACGCCGAAGACGGAGTGTCCCATCCCTTCGAACAAAATAAAATCACTTTTAGCACATATATCATACACTATTTTTTCTACAAACACCATTAAAAGTACAAATTAATGCATTTCTTACGTTATTAAATTTATAAAATATCGTTTTGAAACCCAATTATTCATGAAGTCTATTGTTGCTAAGGTAATGAAAATGCGATCGTTTGTTGACAAGTAATTTTAAATCTCGTGACAGCGCCGAAGAACATTTTTTTGTTTGCAAGTAAAACACTATCCACTTCAGATTATTTATTCTAATTGCAGTTTCTCTAACTGTACATTTAATTAAGTAAATAAATATTCCTTTGATTTAAAATTTCTTAATTTTTTTATAATATCGCACGTCATTTACTTTTAGCACTAGTGCTAAAAGTAAATTACTTTTAGCACCAGTGCCATAAAATCACATTTTAAACACTGACAGCATGCGTTAAAAATTAAACTTTTACTGACGCTTGTAGAAAAAATAAGTTAGAACTAAATCAAACCGAGGAACAAACACGATTTAGAAAATTTTTTAGCACTTGTGATCATATACTAACTATCAAAATTCTCATAGAGAAATATACAGAGTACAGTCTTCCACTGTATTTAGCTTTTACTGATTTCGAAAAAGCTTCTGATAGCATCGAAGGACAGTTGAAAAAGCCTTGCAAAACTGTAGAGTAGACCATAGATACAAAAAACTTATAACATCAATATATCAACAAGCGACAATGGTGGTACAACTGCATGAAAATACACAAGCAATCCCAATTAAACGAGGGGTGAGACAGGGAGATTGCACGAGCCCTAGACTATTTATATCAGCTTTAAAAGACGTTTTTAAAAATCTTGAATGGGAGCAGAAAGACGTAAACATTAATGGGAATATGCTCAATCACTTAAAATATGCCGACGACCTAACTGTAATAACAGATAGCTTTGAAGATCTGCAAACTATGCTACAAGAATTGACAATTCAATGTGAGAGAGTTGGATTAAGAATGAACAAACAAAATACGAAAATTCTCACAAACCAAGATGAAAACAGACATACAACAATCGACAATCATACACTAGAATATGTTTACTTGGGGCAAGTTATAATATGCGGGAAAACTAGTCAAGAGGCAGAAATAAAAAGACGCATCCGATCAGCGTAATCGGCATTCGGAAAACAAAGCAAAATATTGAGAAATCAAAAAATACCTCTAAAATTAACAACACGAGTGTACAACCAATGTGTGCTACCAGTGCTATGATATGCTGCACAAACTTGGACTTTAACTAAACCCATGTTGGAAAAACTAGCAAGGATCCAAAGAGGAATAGAAAGATTAATGTTGAATGTTAAGTTAAAAGATAAGAAACGAAGTCATCTGTCAGAGAACAAAAGTAAAAGACATAAGAGAACAAGTAGCTGCGCTAAATGGAGATGGGCCGGCCGTACAATGAGGCAAGTAGACGGAAGATGGAACAAAGACATTCAACAGTGGAGACCTTGGCTATGCAAAAGCAGTAGGGGTCGGCCAAACACTAGATGGATGGATGATCTAAAGAGAACGGCAGGATTAGGATGGATCAAGAAAGCACAGAACAGAGACATGTGGAGACAAACAAATAAATGGACGGCATTGGGCTAATGAAGAAGAAGAAGCAGTTCGGAAACCAAGGAAATAAGCAGTTATTGTTCGACCTTGAAATTGACTAAATAAGACCATAGGTTGTTGATGAAGCAAATGTCTAGCATACCAAAGTAAACGTCAATTGCTATTGTAGTTCCATGGCAAAATGACGGGTTGGATACCAAGCAAATATATGGAGGGTTTTAATTGTGACTTCTATAGGACAAAACATATGATCGTTAGGAAAACGCAGACGCAACGAACCGAAAGATGTAGAGACCCTTCCAATTGATAACGCGAAAGTAAGCGTTATAATCTGTATTTTACCCAAACTTTACTTTGCCAGATAAATGACCAGTGGCGACAATACCAGCTTAAGCGATAAGCAGGTAGGCGGGATCGCTTGTCTGCAAAAAAAAACTCGCCTTATCAATCGGAAGAGGCTTTACTTATTTAGAATCTATGGTAAAAGCAAACTGGGATCAATCTGTAGCAATCAGTTGCAGAATTCAGAAAGCAAGAATTGTATTTAATACTAGGAAAACATTTTTTGTCAGGAGAAATCTAAGCTTGCAAGTTAAGATGAAAATAGTCAGATGTTACATTCTTCCAATCCCTCTGTAGGGCGTTGAGGCGTAGACCGTGACCGAAACCCCGATGAAAAACTATGTAGATATATCGAAGAATTCTACGTATCTTATACATCGAACGTATAACCAACGAAGATAGGGGAAAACGAAAGAAGTAACACACACAATGAAAAGAAGAAATATAAAGAGTAGTTTGGACATACTATCAGGAGCAATAAGTATTAAATACTCAACCTATTCTACAGGGATGGGTCGATGGCAGAAGGGGGTCAGGAATGGCTGCAAAACCTACTAAAGTGGTTTCGGACGACATCTATTTATATCTAACGCAAGCAGTTGACAAAAGAAAGACTATCCATGTTAACCGCCAACGTTCGTGGAAAATAAGGCACAATAGAAGAGGAAAAAGGCCTTCAAACTTAAATTTCAAAGAACGAATAACCAAATCTTAATCGTTTGTTGTTAATGACGTCCTAAATCTCGCCCTTTCAAATCAACAATCAACATCAAGCCTTATGTCGCATAAGAAGTGAATCCATAGGTCCCGTGCCAGTGTGATGTGTGACACGTTAAAAATCACTACTGAGTTTGGAATTACCCCAGATAGACAAAATTCTTACTTAGGGTGTACAATAAGCCAATGATGGCTGCAGTGCTCAGAGATGCTTGGAAAATCGCGTCCTAGATCTCGCTTTTTCAAATCAACAATCAACGACAGGAAAATAAAGCATGACCTTGAAAATATCAAACTTAAGGTTATATGGTAAATTCTCTCTACAATAGTGATTATGTATAGCAACTCGAAAGTTTAACTGTATCCCAATTTGTAGTTTCATAGTCAAATGGCACTTCGGAAGCCAAGGGAATAAGCAGTTACTGTTCGACCTTGAAATGGACTTTTAAATAACACCATAGGTTGTTGATGAAGAAAATGTATAGCGTACCAAAGTAAACGAATTTCAAGGTTTTTATAGAGAAGACGATACATGCATCATTCGTTATTGTAGTTCCATGGCAAAATGACGGGTTGGAGACCAATCAAATATACAGAGGGCTTTAGTTATATGCCTTCTCTAGGACAAAACATATGACCGTCAGCAAAAATGCCCAGCCTCCCACAGATTTCAATTGACTATAGAACCAGCCGAAAGATTTCTTTGGAATCCATGGTAAACACACAAATTGGGAGAAACCAGACGGCAAGAACTGTATTTAATAAAATAAAAACCATTTTCGTCAATAGAAATGTAACCCTGTAACTGAAAATAAGAATGGTCAAATGTTACAATCTTCCAATCTCTCTGTACGACGGTGAGCGTGGACCATGACAGATTCTGAAAAAATTTCAGCCTTACGAAATATGGATATACCGAAGAATTCTACGCATTTCGTGGATCGAACGTATAACCGACGAAGAAATACTTCGAAGATTGGGGAAAACGGAAAAAGTAACATACACAGTGAAAATAAGAAAAATAGAGAGTACTTCTGGCGTATTCTCAGAAATAAGTATCAAATACTGCAACTTCTTCTACTGGAAACGGTCGATGGCAGAAGGGGGTCAGGAAGGAAAAGGAACTCATGGCTGCAAAACCTACGACAGTGGTTTGGGACGACATCTATTTATATCTAAGACAAGCAGTTGAGAAAATAAAGACTATCCATGTTAACCGCCAACGTTTGTGGAGAATAAGGCACCAATAGAAAAGGAAAAAGGCTTTCAACATAAAATTTCAAAGAACGAATAATCAAATCTTAATGGTTTCTTGTTGATGACGAAACTGAATAGTACAACCAAGCACACAAGTTCAAATATTTTGATATATGAGAAAATATACGAGGCTTGTTCAACTGAAACCCATCTTTGATCAAGCCTTGAAAACAAATACAATAATTCAATTGACGTTTTTAAAGTTTCTGGCGTTTGAATTTGATTCTCATTTTTAAAACTTCTATTTTGAAATTGCGTTTGTTGTTGAAAAAGTTTGATCAGCGTTTGGTTCTATAATCTGCATGCGCTGAGGATGTGCAGCCTTTGCTTATTCATACGCGAATGCAAGCAGTGTATGTAAATGCATGTATTACGTACCCAACTGTGAAGGAATGGTGCCGAAAATTTAAGAATGGAAAAGAGGGGAATATGGATGAGCCGGGATCAGGTGCACGGTGTACTGCATTAACAGAAAACAATATGGCATGTGTGGAAGGTCTTATTAGAGAAAATGGTCGAATTTCAATTAGAGAAATTTCAGAAATTGTTGGTGGGAGTGTAAGATATGTCCATAGTATTGTTCGTAATCTGGGTTACAGCAAGGTTTGTTCGCAATGGATTTCTCGTCTCTTGCCTAATGAACAAAAATGCTTGCGAATGGGCTTATCTCTGCAATACCTCACAGACTATAGGCAAAAAGGTGATGACTTTCTTCTGTCAATAGTTGCTGGTGACGAAACTTGGTGCCATTACTATGAAGCATCTAGTAAGTTATCGTCGAAGCAGTGGTAACATTCAAATTCACCAACACCGAAGAAGTGTAAAGCACAACCTTCTGCAGGCAAGGTGATGTTAATATTTTTTTCGACCATGGAGGACCCTTGTTGATAGAGTTTAAGGAACCCGGAGTAAATGTCATGCAAATCTGTACAATGCAACTTTGAACAAGCTTCATCAAGCAATAAGACGGAAACGTCCGCTAAAACTTACGCGTGGGGTCATTTTGCTGCACGACAATACCAAGGCTCATGTTGCTAATGTAGGAAAAGAAAATATTTAATGAAAGAAATGGAGGGTTTTAGAGCATCCACCCTATAACCCGAATCTATCGCTTTGCGATTTCCATATTTTTGGACCGCTGAAAACAGCGTTAAGAAGTCAGCATTTTGAGCCTGACGCGGAAGTACATACAGATAGATGTGGAAGACCTCTTGAATCAGCAGCCACAAGAATTTTATGAGCAGGGTATACGTCGGTTAGTAAAGCAATGTGATAGGTGCGTTAGCTGTGAAGGTAATTATTTGTAATTAAATAGTTAAATAATATTTTTATAAAGCAAAGATGGATTTCAATTGAACACACCTCGTATATAGTAATCTTGTCAGCCACCACTACGGCTCCATGTTAAATGGCAGTTTGGGGACTGAACGAATATTCAAAGGCTTAATTGAACGAATAACGTATTCTTAGTCGTTTATTAAATTTTGGCAGGAGAAAATAATATATAAGTCCAACTTTATCAAATGTCATTAAAGTTCCATGATAAGATGGTAGTTTGGAGGTAAATATAGGGCTGCTGGGTTAGTTGAAATATTATATTTCCAAGAACAATATCCAATATTTATAGCAGCATGAAGAATTTTAAAAATGTCATCGGAAGGGGAAATACTTATGTTAGTTCTCCATTCCATGGTAAAATCGCAGTTTGGATGATAGCTTAATTGACATTTCATTGCGAAACCTTGAAACTTAATCAATTTTTTAATGCATGACCTTGAATATTGGATTTTCAAGAACAAATAATACATGCTAAAAAGCATTTATTGATTTAGGGAACCTGTCCACTGTAGCACAAGTTTAAAAACTTAACGAAGGATACAGTACAAGCGTCAATTTTTGTCACTCTCTATTACTGTTTGAAATTGACTTTCCAAGAACAGATAACCGGAGGCCACAAATATATCAAAAATAACAACCAATATATTAGACACCATGGGATGTTACAGTGACTAGGGCCGTTTAGAAAAAAATTAGAAGGTTCTTCTGTTTACAAAACAGTATTAAAATGATATATTTAATTTACATTTTTCCAATATTGAAGAAGTTAGAAATAAAAATGATTTTCTTTGACAAAAAGACATTATTTTACATACGTTAATATACGGCTCACCTTCTCTAACCATAGGGACAATATATGTCATATGTATGTTGACACCGTCCCATTAAGTATATTTATTAAGTTTTTTTTAACTCTGTTTATTTGAAATCTTCTACAAAGCAATAACAAATCTGTTAACAGAAACAACTAGTAGGTACAATGAATCATATGTAAGAGTAGTCGCCCATTGGCGAGGTTCCAGGCATTAAGTAAACGAAACAATATTACGTTTTTAGCTAAAATAAAATCTTCGTAACAATAAAAAAAACATTCGTATCCAAACTGTGGTGGAAATATAAAATCTGGTATATCTACTTTGCTAAGCATTTTCTATATGGTTCAATGCCAATGGGAAACCCTGTATATATTATCCACAACTTCCCCAATTATCGATTGAAGAACTGATTTTATCAATACGCTCGTGAGGATTTTGGAGCAACAAAATAAGAAAATATCAAAATTGATCTCAAAGCTCTTACACATGCTGCACAGCTGCCAAGTCGTATATTTTACCTAAATTACCTTAACTAGCTTAACAGGGTTTGCGATTTAATGCAAGCATTTCAACATTTTATGTAAATAATTTTTGCCACTGGCAATTAATACGCCACAGGACTTTCATACATGTATCTAAATCGCCAATCTGAATCGATCATTACGAGCATTAGGTAAATCATGTGCATTTTGTTGATATTACAGTTTAAATGGCGCGTTAATAATCATGTTAATTGCTGTTAGAACGCATTCATACGACGCATTTTTAGTTTCAAAACCGCTAATTAAGAGGTACGAATCAAGGTTGCCGTGTCATTTTCCCATAAAGGCTAAAATTTGCATTGTCTGGTAGGTTCAAAAATAAATTACAGGTTGAAAAATCTTGACTGGCGCAATTGACTGACTGCGGGGATTGGTAGTATTTTCTTACAGTTGCAAAAGACATACATAAAAGTTGAGTTCCAAACGGTTCAAATGGGAAATTTGAGTTATTCATTGTTTGCCCAGTCTGTGCACAATCATTAATTTAAAATTTTGACCTTTCACATCATAAGTTTGCCTTTTCCACTTTATAGCCAACATTATCTGGGAAGGTTGCAAAGCCACCTTGAAAATATGCATCCGTTTAGACGGTAGATGCAGAAAAAATAATGCAATCTCCAGACTTAAAATCATAAAAATTTGTTCATCTTGCCGTCTAGCTCAATACGTCAAAGTTTGAACTAACAATTGGTTTCATCCATGGTTATAAACAAAACTCCTAATTTAGACACAAGCAAACAACAAAATGAAACTACAGGTCGAAGTTCGAATAAAGGTTAGTCCTGGATTTGATGTAAAATTGAACAACTGCAATTATTTAGATCTATTGGCCCTATAATTAAATTACGTAACTTTATTTTGACTTTAGATCAATTTATACTGCTTTTTACATGGTTTCAATTTATACTAATATTTGGACGGTATTTCGGCCTACCCAGGTTTCCTTTTGAGTAATTGTAGATAACTGATGATATCCTGGGCAGGCTGGAGAGTTGCACAAATAAAAAAAGAAATTGAAACCAATTAACTGTTACATAATTTAATCCCAAACCTAAATCGATAGATTACTAACTAGTGATTACTTAATTAAACAGGTTTATATTTTAAAATAGTGAACGGCAGAAATAGTAATCGTCTTCCTAACATCTTCTATGTACGAAATCTCAATTATTTTTCTTAATTTTGGTTTCGAAACGTATTCTGAATTTTTTCCATCTAATTTTCCTGGTATTTGCTTGTTAACCACTTTTCTCCTAATACTTACCAAATTATAAAAAGTTCTAAGATTAATTAAATTATTAATTAATTAATTACATGCAATGTACTAGGTTATACTAATTATTGTAAGTGACAACTGCAAAGTAAATCCCTAGGATTGCTAAAAATGGTTAATAATTCGTATAATGGCTTTTCTTTGAGGTTACCATCTTTAATCTTATAAACCTAAACAAACTGAGTTAAATTTATGAATTTTCAAATTTGTGTTGGAATGTAAACGATGAAAAACGTAAATACTTTTACGATTTGATGTAGATTAAAGGTAATCTACTCCTGTAATTTTGACTTGTAATTTGGGCAATACATTGCACGAACTTCTGCAAATTAAGCCATTGAGTTTAGAAAAATATCTAACAATTCTCCAAATTAGTTGTGTATAACCAAATTAAATAAATTTTGAACTTATACCTAATTTGCCTTAAAATTTCATTTTTAATGCCAAAAATTATTAGTAATTTGGAATTTGGGCGACAAGTTACTGTAACTTAAAACTTTTTACCCACTTCATCTCAATATTAATTTATTCTCGAATGCCGAAAATACTTCTATCATTAGAAAGCAGCGTTTAAAAGTAAGTGACTAACTATATTTGGAAATTTTAGATATGTAATTTGGAATTTGGGCAATAAATTACAAGAACTTCTACAAATTACACAACTGCGATTAGCAAAATATTTAACAATTAGGACAATAGTGGTAGCATTTTCTTTTAGGGCTACATGGTAGCTACTTATAGCTGTACGAAAATTAAATAAAATGCCGCCATTTTGTTTTAAAAATGGTTTTTAATGCGAAAACCAAAACGGAAATACTTTTGTAACATGTAGCAGATTAAAGCTAATGTAATTATTAAAAGCCAATTAATGTACCTCTTGCAAATTAAGCGACTGGGTTTAGTAAAATATCTAACAATTCCCCAAATTAGAGGTGGTATCACCTTTAATCTTGTATATACTTATAGTGTAATTAAATAAATTTTAAACTTTTCCTCAGTATGAAATTTGGGCGACAAATTACTGCCGTTTTTAACTTTTCGCCAATTTGATCACAAATTCAACAATCTCTAATGCCAAAAATGATGCGCAATTTGGAATTTGGGCGACAAATTAGTGGCGTTTTTAACTTTTCGCCTATTTCATCACAAATTCAACATTTTCTAATGCCAAAAATGATGTGCAATTTGGAATTTGGGCGAGAAATTACTGCCGTTTTTAACTTTTCGCCCATTTGATCACAAATTCAACATTTTCTAATGCCAAAAATGATGTGCAATTTGGAATTTGGGCG
>JABXWE010011247.1:0-38563 GCA_014611495.1 Limonius californicus | reverse complement strand
GTACATATTTAATATTGATAAATTTCATAATATTAAGAAATTCTTGTATTGAAGATCTGAACATGCAAAATTTGCTATACGTTAACAGGGCTTCCTTTTTTAAATTTATCTAATGTGTTTAGTATATTTAGTAAAACCACGAAATATACTTTGGCTCTTACGTGTACAATTTTAGTATTCGCAGGTTTCGGAATTTTAGAACAATATTTTACATAAGGCTGTCCTCTTATTTAATTTTTCAACTGAAATGTATTTAGTAAAACCGCGAAATACACTTTCGCCCTTCAGAGTACATATTTAATATTGATAAATTTCATAATATTAAGAAATTCTTGTATTGAAGATCTGAACATGCAAAATTGGCTATACGTTAACAGGGCTTCCTTTTTTAAATTTATCTAATGTGTTTAGTATATTTAGTAAAACCACGAAATATACTTTGGCTCTTACGTGTACAATTTTAGTATTCGCAGGTTTCGGAATTTTAGAACAATATTTTACATAAGGCTGTCCTCTTATTTAATTTTTCAACTGAAATGTATTCAGTAAAACCACGAAATACACTTTGGCCCTTCAGTTTATTTATTTTGTGTTCATAAATATCGGCATTTAAAAAAAATCTTGTAAACACGGTTTGAAAAATGTAAAATTTACTTTACTTTAACAGGACCTTCGTTTCTAATGTAGTTAGCATATACAGTATTCATACGTGTACAAAATTGTATTCACAAATTTCGGTATTTCGAAAACGTTCTTGTATTGAAGATCTGAATAATGTAAAATTTACTTTAACAGGGCTTTTGTTTTATTTATTTTTTTTAACATATTTAATATATGTAATATTTGGGAAAACCACGAAATACACTTTGGTCCAATACACTTTGGGCCTTAGGTGTACAATTTTAGTATTCATAACTTTCGAAATTTGAGAAACATCTTGCATTCAAGGCCGAAAAATGCTAATTTTACATTCCTTGAACAAGGCTCTCTTTTATTTAATTTTTCAACTTAACTTACCCCTACCGTCTACAATTTAGTAATCATACATTACAGGCTTTCTGCAACATCATATATTGCAGATCTATGAATGTAAAACAGTCATTACCCTTACAAGTCAATAAACTGTATTTAATGAAACCACGCCATACACTTTGGCCCTTCGGTGTAGAAATTTAGTATGTATTCATAAGTTTTGGTGTTTCAGAACATTTTGCATTAAGATACGAAAAATACAAAAATTTGCTTCAATTTTACAAGGCCTACTTGTTTATTTAATGTCTGAAATGAACTGCATTAAGTAGAACTACGAAATACACTTTGACACTTCGGTGTACAAGTTCAGCTTTCATAAATTTTGGTATTTCAGACACATTTTGTATTGAGATTGTAAAGTGCAAAATGTGCTTTAGTTTTGCGATGCTTCCTTATTTCGCCCCTTTCTCAAATGAACTATATTTAGATAATCTACTAAATACATTTTTGCCCTTTGGTGTACAGATTTAGTGTTCATAAATTTCCGGATTTTAGAAACATACTGTGTTGAAGAACTGAAAAATGCACAACATTCATTACTTTTACAAGGCTTCCTAGTTTATTTAATTTCCCAAATAAATTGTATTTAATAGAAACAAGAAATATACTTTGACCCTTCTGTGTGCAATTCAGTATTCCTAAAATTCAGTATTTCAGTATTTCAGTATCGAAGATCCGAATAATGCAAAACTTACAATACTTTTACACGGCTTTCCAACTTATTTTATTTCTCAAACGATATGTGTTTAGTAGAAACACGAAATACACTTTGGCTCTTTGGTGTACAAATTTAGTATTAATAAATTTCGGAATTTCAGAAACATATCGTATCGAAATTGAACTGCACAATTTCCTTTAAATTTACAAAGCTTTCTTGTTTCTTTAATTTCTCAAATGAACTGCATTTAGTTAAACAACCAAATACACTTTAACCCTTCGATGTACAAATTTAGTATTCGTAAATTTCGGGATTTCAGAAACATCTTATAATGAGATTGATAAATGCACAATTTGCTTTAGTTTTAAAAGGTTTTCTTGTTTATTTAATTCCTTAAATGAACTGTATTGAGCAAAAGCACGAAATACACTTTCGCCCTGCAGTGTACAAATTTAGTATTCAAAAATTTCGGGATTTCAGAAACATCTTATACTGAGATTGATAAATGCACAATTTGCGTTAGGTTTAAAAGGTTTTCTTATTTATTTAATTCCTTAAATGAACTGTATTGAATAAAACCACGAAATAACTTTAGCCCGTTGTTATACAAATTTAGTATTGATTAATTTTGGTATTTTGGAACATCTTGTATTGAGATTGAAAAATAGAATTTGCTTTACTTTTTTATATTTGTCCCGAAATTAGTAGTCAATTAACTCTCACAAAACCCGTATTTTATTTCATTTTTAAATTTAACACTTCCTAGTAAAAATACTATTACATCTTGGTATATACTTTAGCTTATCATTGGAAGGCCAAGAATATTCTATATTATAGAATAGCAACTGCAATTTTTTATAGTAGTTAGAAACGGTTTTATTTTTATAAAACTATTTTATTCATTTTTTGAAATTAATAGTTTAATACAACCGCAAAGAAACACTTTGGCCCTTCAGTATATAATTTTAAATCCATCATTTTCGGGGGCTCTGCGACAGATGGCTCGTGTGGCTGAGATCGCGCTAATTTACATTTCCGAGAGTTAGGCTCAACTCTCTTGGAACTATCATGATTTGATTGTATCGGGGATCATCTGCTACTTAATAGTTCGCTGTATAAACGTGTCCTATAACGGTTGCTCAAGGTGTTCGTGTGGACTTCTGTGACCTATTTCGTTTGATCTCGCGTTTAATTGGTAGATTCGTGCGCTATTTGCATAACATAAATGCCAAATAAATTAAAATTCCGAAGCTTGAGCAGTGTACGCGTTAGTGGCAAGGACAGATGGCTTAAATTATTTTTGCGTTGATAATATTCAACAACTTTTTATGAGAGCATCTTAAATGGTTTATGGAATGGTTGAGGAAAAAATTATTTGATACAATGAACCTAAAAGGCTCACTATAAAAAGTCTTTTGGAGATGTCACTAGGCAAAAGTCAAAGCAAAAGAAACTTTAACCTTATCTAACCTAACCTAAACTGACCTTAACCTAACCTAACTTGACTTCAACACGACCTAACCTACCTCTAACCTGACTCACTCTAGCGTACGCTAACCGAATTATTTCATCTCAGTGAAATGAACTAAATTAGTTTTCTATGCAATTTGAGAATTAATACTTTCGTTCTGCAAAAACAGTTCCAGAGAAAAGTGGTAAGCTGTAATTTCCCCTTAAGCAATTAATTTCCTTTTAATTTCTCGAAAATTGTTTCTCTTAAATCAGATTTACGCTTCATTCCATGGCCGCCCACAATAAGGGTCCGGGGGGGGGGGGCACTTGTCGTAATCATCATAATCTGTGGGTCTATATGTGAAGCAAGGAAAAACGACGGATATCGCTTCCCTGTAAATGTGGACGTTTATGTGTATGTGTGAATGTGGAAAATATACTTTTCCCCCTCCTGGAAAAATTTCTGCGGTCGCCCATTCTTCATTCAAATGTTTTAGAAATTATTTTATTCCGACTTAGCTTCAACTTAAACCCAGTCGCAACTTAAACTGTACTTACATATCGAATTGGCCTAAAGTAACCGAATCTAGGTCGATTAGTCCAGGAGTCCAACTGTAACTTAAACTTTACTGACTTTAACTTAACCTGAACTACTTTTACTTAGCCTAGCTTTAACTTATTCTGTTTTTACTTAGCGTAAACCGGACGCTATATAAAATTAACATAATTCAAACTTACAGTATCGAATTGGTCTAAAGTAACCGAATCTAGGTAGATTAGTCCAGGAGTTCAGCTGTAACTTAAACTTTACTGACTTTAACTTAACCTGAACTACTTTTACTTAGCCTAGCTTTAACTTATTCTGATTTTACTTAGCGTAAACCGGACGCCATATAAAATTAACCTAAATCAAACTTACAATATCGAATTGGTCTAAAGTAACCGAATCTAGGTAGATTAGTCCAGGAGTGCAGCTGTAACTTAAACTGTACTGACTTTAACTTAACCTGAATTACTTTTACTTAGCCTAGCTTTAACTTATTCTGATTTTACTTAGCGTAAACCGGACGCCATATAAAATTAACCTAAATCAAACTTACAATATCGAATTGGTCTAAAGTAACCGAATCTAGGTAGATTAGTCCAGGAGTCCAGCTGTAACTTAAACTGTACTGACTTTAACTTAACCTCAACTGCTTTTACTTAGCCTAGCTTTAACCTATTCTGATTTGACTCAGGGTAAACCGGACGCTATATAAAATTAACCTAATTCAAACTTAAGTATCGAATTTGCCTAAAGTAATCGAATCTAGGTAGATTAGTCCAAGAGTTGTCCAGCTGTAACTTAAACTGTTCTGACTTTAACTTAACCTTAACTACTTTTACTTAGCCTAGCTTTAACCTGTTCTGATCTAACTTAGCGTAAATCGGACGCTATATAAAATTACTTCTATTAACCTAATTCAAACTTAAGTATCGAATTGGCCTAAAGTAACCCAATCTATGTAGATTAGTCCAGGAGAAAGGCATTTCGAGAAAATGGTAATTTGCTTCAAGAAACTTATTTTATGGAAATGTAGTTAATTTTATCTCAAAATACGTAACAGTCAATTTAACTTCACCTAACTTCCAATTAAATTAACTTAACTTTAACCTAACGTGAAGTAACTTTAACGTAACCTAGATCAAACACAACCTAGATAACACACAACCCGATCCTATATGACTTTAACTGGACTCACACTACCCACTACCTAATATCAGCGTAATTAACCCAATGAATGCTAATTTAATTACCGCAACCTAAGCGAATTTAAGTAAATTACTTTTAGACATTAGGCAACCGGTAATGCGACCTTTAATAAAATTATTTCTTGATTGTATAGGCCCTTTTACAACTTATTAATGCTATTTCACTAACTCAAAATAACTTAAAAAGTTAAAAGTAATTTGAAACTAACTCAATTGTACTCCC
Organism: Limonius californicus; assembly: GCA_014611495.1. Taxonomy (NCBI): domain Eukaryota; kingdom Metazoa; phylum Arthropoda; class Insecta; order Coleoptera; family Elateridae; genus Limonius; species Limonius californicus. The sequence continues at coordinate 33,446 of JABXWE010011247.1, read as the reverse complement.
ACACTAAAGTAATTTTAACTTACACTGACTTATTTTTCACCAAACCTAACCTATTTTTAAGCTAACCTGACCCAACTTATTAGTTTGAATTTGAATTAAAGAGTAACCTAATTCAACCTAAAATTTCCAAACCGAGTTTGTTAAATTAATCTCGCAAATAATTCCTATGAAATTTGATAGCCTGTAACTTAGCCTTCAGTAAAGTTGATTCACGGAAATATGTAGTCCCTTAAATCGTCTAGCTTTAATTCTGATTCCACTTATTAACTTTAATTCCACTAGACCTAACGTTAGCCCAATTAAACCTAGTATATCCTAATCGAATTATCACAGTCTAACCGAATTTAATTAAGTTAGATTTAACCGCTGAAGTAAGCTACCAGGAAATTGGAAAGTCGGTAAGTTGGACCTCAACAATGATATGCCATTCTATTTGAGTGGTCTATGTTATTTACTATTTTAAAATAAATCAAATAGCCAATACTATCCTTAACTACTTTCCTTATGTTAATTAATAATTAAGCTGTTTTAATTTTAATCTAACTTAAACACACCTTAACCTCGCCTGACCTAATTGGTAACAACTTAATAATAATAAGTAAATATTTCCTCTATGTCTCTCTGACCCTTTGAAAATTTGGTAAAAGTGTTCTTGAAAGCAATTCCAAACCATGACATATAAAAAAATCTCTGCAAACTTTGATTACAGCCCTCTTTAGAAATGGTAGTCAAGATAAAGGGAACTTCCAATACTACCTCTTAATAATGCCTATAACTTTCCCGCCCTACATGACCATATGGACTTGCACTTTCAAGTATACTTACTTTGAATGTCTCTTCTTTCTAATTTAGTTTCTGTTAGCAGGACTAAGGGGACCTACAGCTGGCATTATTACAATTTTAACTAGTCTTTATTGAATTATATGCAACTGTCTTGAATAAGAAAATAGAGTTTTAGAAGATATAGAGAACTACTCCTAATGGTTGACATTCCAAAATCAATAAGCATAGCAAATTTTACCAGGTTTAATTTCATAAAATGGAATTTAAAAATATCTACAGCGTTTGAAAAATAGAACACTGTTGAAATGGTACATACCAATAATATTTAACCTAATTTAAAAATTGTAACAAGAGTGTTAAAATCAATCAGTTCCGAGCACATTTCCATTCCTGGAGGGCAAACCTATAAAAAATATAGTAAACGGTGGTTGTAACAGTATCTGTTTTTTCAGGATCGTAAACAATTTCCTTATCGCGGTTTCAGATGGCATAATAGAGAAAAATCTGTTACTAGATCTGGGTAACGGGAGGTTAGAACATCAGGCAGAATGATTTAGCACAGGATAGAGCTGATCAGCTGAACAGATAGGGTAACGATGAAGACAGGACAGGGGCGTTGAGCACGCGTCATCTGGTAGACGGGCACGTGCGGATTATCTTTTAACCGCCGCCGCGATTCCTCATCCGTGTCCTTAATTCCACTTTCGATTATTTGTAGATTGCTTTTTGTTGGCAAACATGAGAAACGTGAACTTACTAAAATTAACCGAATAACGATCTTTGATAGACTGCTTTGCAGCAAACGTACAATTTTGAATGTTGCAAAAGTAATAAAAGTGATACGGCACCAAACTATTTTTAAAAATAGCATTACACGGAAGACCTGTGCTATACAGGGTGGTTCGTTAGTGCGCCAAAGTCCAATATTGGCATTAATAAAATAATTTGTAGGTTTTTCTTTTTTTGAGGTAATATAATACCAAAATGCGCACATATTAAACATATTTTTAAATGTATAGGGGACTCGCTACGGCGGAGATCCTTCAAGGAACTATTTTTTAAATAGAACACCCTGTATATTTTTATATTTTTGAATTGAGCGTAAAATTGTCTTTCCAACCATCTCCTGGCTTTTAATTTTGGATAAGGCGTTGCCGCGTTTATCAACAAAATCTGAAAATTTTGGTCGGCACAAGGTTTAACAAATTAATTCAGTATTTGAATATTATGATTAATTAGGAATACATATTCTGCGGATATGTAGACAAGAGGTGTACTAAAACGACACGACCACCGAATATTAATTTTATTATAAGTACATGAAGTTCTTTAGACCAGCTCAAATTTTATTTATGTCAAAGAGTATTTTCAAGCTTTTTCCAAATGGAACATTCTGTATATTACTATATTTTTAAATTTTTGCGTTAGTTCTCCACAATATTTATAAACATTGCCATATACCTAAAGTCGATATTTTTAGAGTCACAAATGCGAAATGTGCTGGTGCACCGTCATGCTGGAACAACATATTTTTCGTTAGATTTGGAGGAACATTTTGCAGAGTTGAGGCAAATTATTTTTCAAGAAATACAAATATTGTGTACAATTCAGACGTTTATTAAAAAAAATAAGGCCTAATCATAAAATCGCCCACAATCCTCTCCAAACATTGTCGTTATATGTCGACTTACAATTCTTAGGTTTCGTAATGCATAATGATCAGTATTATGTCGGCTTGGGGTACCACTTTGGGTGAATGTCGACTCGCCAGTGAAAAATATCTATATAGATCAGCTAGATAGAAATAAACAGTTTAATAATGGTTTGTAATGAAAAAGTAAAAATATCTCTGATAATACCGTTTTTAGGTATAGGACACTACTTACAAACATTGTGGACAATTAACGTGCCAATTCAAAAATATAATAATATACAGGGTGTTCTATATGAAAAAAATGAGAAAATACTCTCTGATGAAAATTAAAGTTGCACTGTTGTAAGAACACCATGTATAATAAAATTTATAATTGGTGGTTGTGTCGTTTTAGTATACCAGTTGTCTACATAACTGCAAAATATGTATTCTTAATTAATCGTAATACTCAAACACCAAATTAATTTATTAAATCTTGTGCCTACCAAAATTTTCACATTTTCTAGATAAACTCGGCAACACCTCATCCAAAATTAAAATCCAGATGGTCGGAAAGATAATTTTACATTGAATTCAAAAATGTAAAGATGTACAGTGTGTTCTATATAAAAAATAATTCCTAGTAGGTGCTACACCATAGCGAGTCGCCCTGTATATTTAAAGATATTTTTCAAATATGCGCATTTTGCAAATAATTTTAATGATGCCAATATTGGACTCTGACGCACTAATGAGCATCCCTGTATACTAAAGGTGTTCAGATGTATGCAGATACAAAAGTACCGCGTTAACTTAAATGATTAAAAATATTTTAGGAGTTCTCATTTTTCTACATGAAAGTTTACATACACCATATAGCGGATACAGCAAAGATATGGGCGGATATAAAGTCGTTAGATTTAGTGTTTACTGTGTGGCACTTTTTAAACCAAATATTTTTAAATAATTGAATAGCGTACAGGGGTTTTAATGAACGGCCCGCTAGTTCTGCGGACTTGAATCCATTGGAGTTCTTTGTGGGGTCTTTTAAAACCTAGGAACAAATTAAGGCATCAATCCTTTATATCACTGAATTCCCCAAAAAGAGTTCTATCGGTATATCAAAATATACAGAGTGTTCAATTTAAAATAAAGAAATTGTTGACACTTCCAGTTAAACCGGAAGTTCTAATAAACCGCCAATATTTTCATTGTATCCGCCATATATTATAATCTTCATGTAAAAAATGTTGTTGAAATAGCCGTTGCCCTTGTAAAGATATTCAAATTGTTCCGTATTTTTGCTCAACCCTGTACAATTATATAAATAAATTCAGCATATTTTTTTCCTTAATAGAAAATCTCTTAATTGTAAACAATAAAGTAATGAGAACAATAATTGAAGATTAGTCGGTAGAAACCGTATATGATCGTTAAGATTATTTAATGCGTACATTTCATTTAAAATTTACAAATTGAAATAAAAATTTGGAAGCTATCAATTATAATTATGGTTAATTATATTAGTTAATTACTAAAAGTTAGACCTTTATCGCCACCGTATAATCTTGTATTTGTGGTATTAGACCAGTACAATCGTCAATATAAATAAGAAACTTAGGTTTACCCTGTATAGTTAACTTGAATATAATAAACATTTACATGGGTACTTAGCAGTTACACATATTTACAGATTACAACGTAGCGGCGTAGTAGTTAAAAAAATTATAAATTGAAATTATTACAAAATGTAATAATTGCAATAATGATAATTTATTTAAAATATATTGAATAGCACCGCCCACTGGAAAATTTAACAACAATGCTTTTATTTAACAGAAAACTATTGACTAGCATGAGTTTCTAGGATTAAATATATAATAATTTTTTATAAAATACGTGGTAAGAAAAATTTCAGCAATCTAGTACACACGGGCAGTCACCAGAATGAAATCAACTTCTACGCTTCTTGCAAATAATTATCAAAATGTCGAATAGATAGCACAGAATACCAAAACATTTCGATAGAATAGTGTATTCATTGTGTATCAATTAATATGTAAAAAAATAAATAATAGCAAGTTGGCAGTGTCTTTCTAATTAGATGTTCATTGGTAAGGTGTAAAAGACCATATCAGGAAAATTATTTGAATTACAGCTTGAACAATAATGTAAAATTTCAAAAACAAGGTTATAACTTCAAAACCAATTTTTAAAATGTTATTACAAACATCAATATTTCCTTATCCGAGGAATTGACTATGTATTATCTTTAAGGTGTAAATGTAAATTCAACCATGAAATATAGTTATTTCTCACTGTATAACCCTTCTAAACCTTCATCATTAGAGGAAGTTCTGTTGTATAAAACATGGCAACATTCTATTTTGTTTCTGCGAACCATAGTTTTTCCACTGTAAAATGAAATATATTTTTTATTGTATAATATGTAAGTAAAACAAAGCTAACCGCCAATTTCCCGCCCAGATCATATCTGCCGACGCCCATATTTGTATATTTGAAAAAGTCGTAGATGCATTACATTTTACAGTCTACACGCTATTTTTTACGTGAAGTTTGCAAACAAAACATTGAACGTAGTCCACAGGTTCAGCTAGTAATTCTTATTATAAAATTGTTATAATACCCGATTATTTATTTTCGGAATAAATCAATGAATTTGCATTCTATAGTTCGATGTTATTTTATACATAATCAGAAGGACTGTACTACCCTTAAACAATATACAGAGTGCTCTATTTAAAATAGCAATGTAGGTAGGCATTCCGGCAACCTAAAGTAGTCGAGCAGAACTGTAAATTTTATATTATACTTCTTCGTTAGATACGTAATAAAATCTCAAAAAACTATTTTTCTACAGGGTGTGTAGATAGGGTACGTTTAAGAAGATGTAAAATTTTTAAACCATGGTCATCACTAAATAAAACTAAATTTCTCGAAACGAATCTTTACAGTTCGGAACATTACACTTTCATATAAATAGTAAATGTATGAGCTGAATGACTAGAATAAGATAAATAAATAATGTAAATAATCAATCTGGTATTTTATTTGTGCCTGACTTATTGCGTTCAACCAATCACCACTCATCTGTAGAGATTTTAGAAAGCAGTGTGTTGATAACAAGCATGTACCACTTACGTGCAGATGTTGAACAGATTTTATTAGAAGTGCTATTAGACGAGCTAAAGCAGTGCAGGTTACAAGTTGGCCTTGAAATCTCGAAGGGGTTTCAATAATTATTTATAATTTAGTGAATAACATTGTTAATATATTTAATATGTGTGTGTGTTTTGGATTGTTGTCTTGAAACTGACAGCGCTACATCAAAGTGGATTTACACAAATACTTTTGGTAAGTATCATTGCCACTGTTGATATTTACTTAACTTTAGTATATTTCTGCTGCTAAGGCTGAGCATCAACACCAAATTGCTTCAGAATTATGTAAATAAATAAACTTCCGTTGTTCATAATTGCATAATCAGATTGCTCGAAGAATTAACTGTTTGCTTGGGCCTGTGTGTTACAAAGTTTATAAACTCACCTTGCCCATAATTTATATCTCTCTACACGCGGGCTTTTTAATTGGTTCAAGTCGTCAGGAATTGGTCGAGTGTTACCGATAATCTCGGGAATGATTCGGATATTTATTGGCGCACGATTAATTACGCAAATTTTACAGTTAAAGTATATACGCACACCTGTAGTTTTTTGGTTACGCAGATGTCGATTTATATCGTGTCGGTATCGCATTTAAGAAAGGACTTTTAGTAACTTTATCCGTTCCAGTTGAAGGGTTTAAGGCAGATATTAAATAATTAAAATTTCCCCTTCCACAATCAACACTTATTTTCCATGTTTATGCATATTTGATGAGCACCATGGAATCAAAATCCAAGCTTAAACATATTAATACTGGACGTTTCTTTAATACATTAAACATACTGAAGTATGGATTCCTCAAAATACTCAATACTCAAAAGACTTCGGTTTGCACGTCTATGCAACAACGATACAATTTTTGGAAACTTGTAGCAACAGACACGTTGTACACCTTCGTCTAGGACATAATAGAAAAATTATATTTTGTCATCGAAGACATTTTATACGTTGTAGGACAAAAAGAGACATTATACATTGTGTACCTAAGCACATTAAATACGTAGCAGAACTATGAGAAAGTTACATCTTGTAGCAATGAAGACATTTCATATTTCGTAGGACGGAATATAGAAATATTACACTTCGTAGTAGCAGGACATTTTACTTCAATGATAACATTTTATACGTTGTAGAACAGCCAGAAGTATTATACCTCGTACCAATAAAGACATTGTATACGATTTGGGACAAGTAGGAATAATATACCTTGTACCAACGAAGACATTGTATTGCGTCGTAGAAAGGTAGCAATCAAGGGCGTCATTTTATACATTCTATGCGATATAGAAAAGTTATATCTTGTACTAACGAACATACAACGGATACAACGGATAGAAAAATTATACGTTACGTTATACGAGATACGAAAATAATACATGCTACCAATTTTTTTTTTTTTTTTTATTAATTTTAACTGCATATTTACAATCTACTCCTAAATGTAGAGTAATAAGTAAATTATATACAAGAATATAACATGAGTAGAGTAATCGTCCATTGACCATTCTCTGGAATACCACTATTAGGTTATGTTTAACTAATTCACTTCTTGCATCTCTTGCCTTATGTCTGTAGGCCACTGTCTTCTGAGTCTCCTCTCTACCTCTGGGGGATTTATTATTTCTGATACCAGGTCATTCTCGTGTCCTTCAATTCGTTCGAAGTATTGTGTCGTAAGTCTCTCGATTTCCTCGGTGATAAATGGAATGCTCAGGTCATTGTGTAGAGTAAGGTTCGACACATACCATGGTGCGTTAGCGATGGAACGCATGATTTTAGACTGAATCCTTTGAATTATTTTTTGGTTTGAAGGTTTTGTACATCCCCATAATTGTATTCCATAAGTCCATATGGGCTTAAGGATACATTTGTACAACAATAATTTATTATCTATTGATAATTTGGATCTTCGTCCTATTAACCATGACATCTCTCTGAATTTTATGTTAATTTGCTGGCATTTCGTTTTGACATGTTTCTGCCAAGTCAATTTTTGGTCTAGATATAACCCTAAGTATTTCACTTCATTTTTTACTGGTATTTGAGTATTGTTCAGGAAAACTGGCGGACATACTATGCGTTTTGTAGTGAAAGTAACTTGTATTGATTTTGTCTCATTTATCTTAATTTTCCATTTATCAATCCAGTTCTGTAATAGATCCAGGTGATTCTGTAGGTTTTGTGATGCAATCACTGAATTAATGTCTACTGACAGCAAGGCAGTATCGTCCGCAAATGTTGCTATAATGGTATTGTTTGTTGTTGGTAAATCCGAGGTATAAATCAAGAAGAGCAACGGTCCCAACACGCTCCCTTGAGGCACTCCTGTTAGTACTTGTTGGTAGTTGGAGTAACTGGAGTTGTATTTTATTTGAAAGTATCGTTCTGACATGTATGATCTTAGCAGATGGTAATATGGACTAGGAAAAACGCTTTTGATTTTATGTAAAAGACCAATGTGCCAGACTTTGTCAAAAGCCTGGGCGACATCTAGAAAAACAGCAGTACATAATTTCTTTTCCTCGAGGCTTTTGATGATACTGTTTACAATTCGGTGCGTTTGCTGTACAGTTGAGTGGCGTTCTCGGAAACCAAATTGATAGTCTGGTATAATTGTTGAAAGTTCCAAGTCAGTTTTAATTCTACTCATGAGGAGCTTTTCGAAAACCTTAGACAAAATAGGAAGAAGGCTAATTGGGCGATATGAGCTTGTTTCGTTAGCAGGTTTTCCTGGTTTGGGAACCATGATAATTTGGGCAAATTTCCAGCTTATAGGATAATATGATAGTCTTAGCATACTATTATATATGGTCGTTAACAGTACAACTGCCTTTCTCGGTAGATGTTTGAGAACTTTACCTGTAATTAGGTCATACCCGGGTGCTTTATGTATATTTATTTTTTTGATTTCTTCAAGCGTTTCTCGGGGTGAAAAAGCTTTAATTGGAAGTGACATTTGGCAGGGTATGTTAAGGAAATCTTCAATAACGTTATCATCGTTGTTAATGTTGGGACCGGGTGGTGTAAAGACTTGGGCGAGATGTGCTGCAAACGTTTCTGCCTTTTCTGCGTCGCTTTTGGCCCAGCTATTGTTCGGTTTTCTGATTGGAGGTATTGCGATCTTTGGTCTTTTGAAATTTTTTGTAGCCTTCCATATCGTTTGATCATCTTTGGAGAGTGAGTTAATATAATATTCAAATGTTGCATTTTTGGCTTCGTAGAGGGTTTTATGTAGCCTTCGTTTTAGTCTGTTGAATATTATTTTGTCAATATTGTTTCGGGATCTCTGCCATCTGCTTCGTGCTCTTCGCTTTTCACACACCAATTCCCGAATGTAGAGGGGTATGTTATTATATTTCTTTGCTTCTTGTGGTTGTTTTGGAGTTGAATTCCAGGCAGCCTCTTGGATTAGTGTGGTAAGGTAATTAGTAGCCTCATCCAGTTCGTCGGCCTCTTTAATTCGAAGTTTTAAGTTAATCTGATTTTCGATATAGTTTTGGAAATTAATCCAATCCGTTGCATTATTGATTAGTGTTGGTGTATGTTCTTTATTTATAATATACATACTTATTGTTGCAATCACTGGGGTATGATCTGAGGATATTTCGTGATTGGATTCGACGTGTAGATAATTTGTTGAAATACCTTTGTGTACAAAGAAATCTAAGAGGTCGGGTATCTTATTGAGGTCAGTCGGCCAATAAGTTGGTTCGCCGGTTGATAGATAATTGCAGTTAAGTTCGTTTATAGCCTGTAGTAGATTTCTGCCTTTAGTTGTTACTAGCCTTGCTCCCCAAATTGTATTTTTGGCATTCCAATCTCCTCCTATAAGGAATCTAGGTCCCAGTGATGCAAGAAACTCAACATATTCTTCTTTAGATATGGCATGTCTAGGTGGACAGTAGATGGATGAGATTGTCAAAGGGCCCGATTCGGTATCTACCTTGATTTTAGCTGATTGTATTTTGTTTGTCTGTTGATGAATTATCTCATAATGGGATATTGAGTTGCGGATTATAACTGCTGCACCGCCATGTGCCGTATCATCTGGATGAGTTACGTGGTACACCTTATAATGTGGTATTTTAAACATTGTTCTCGAGGTGAAATGAGTTTCTGAAATTAAAGCGATATCTATTTTTTGTAATTGGAGAAAATTTTCTAATTCTAGTTTATGGTTTAATAAACCATTAGTGTTCCATGTAACTATTCTTAGTGTGTGCGCCATTACTGTGCCAATTTAGTTATTACTGTACTGAGCATATTTAATATTGTGCCGTTTTGATTGATCAGTTGATTGAACATTGCTTTGAATTCATTTAAGAATACTGTTAGTTGATCCGCCATGTTTGGAGGATTCTGATTTTGAGTATTTACTTGAGAAAATTTAATCCAACCATTAGTTTGAGGTTTAGCTTGTGGATGGTTTGTTCGTAATGATGGAAATTGATTATTATCATTTATGTTTAAATTTGGATATGGTGTATTCTGACGTGGCTGACTAGTTGTTTTTCCTTTAATTTTTTGTAGATTTTGGTAGATATCGCATCCTTTATAGCTAGCAGGGTGACTACCCTGACAAAGCGCACATCTAGCGGGTGTATTTGCTGTTTTTTTACAATCTTTTGTATTATGATTGTTTCCACATTTAACACATGCATATGGCCTTGTACAGTAAGTTTTTGTGTGCCCGTACAATTGACATCTGGTGCACTGCGCTATAGTGTTTCTCTTTCTTGGGGCTTCGACTGTGATTCTCATATTACTTAGGTATTTGACCTCATAAATGCTTTTATTGTTATCTTGAGGTTCCAAGTCCACAAAAAACAATGGTAGTGGATCTTTAGTTGTGCGGTGTCTGATGTTTAGTATGTTACGGACTTTGTGCCCTTTTTGTTCTAGTTCCTCTTTTATCTCTTGCTCCGGTATTGAGTGATGTAAGTGTCTAATTACTATCCTGTACGCTCTCTCTTGTCTGATTTGGTATGTGTGATGGACTATCCCATCTTCTTTTAATTGTTTGATTAGTTTTCGGTAAGAATCAGGGGTATTGACATTGATTTTAATTGTATTATTTGACTGAGTTTTGCTGGTGTATTGTTCTTGTTCTAAGGTGTTATTTAGATACTCGACCATTTGTTTATAGTTATTCACATCGTAAACAAATATTGGTGGGGGTTTTATTTCTTTTGGCCCTGGAATTTTAGATTGTGTTGCCGTATTGTTGTCTTCCTCAGCATTCATATCTTCGTCGTTATCTGTTAGGTTTAATAATTCGCCATATTTGTTATGGGTATCAAGAGGGGGCGGTTGATTCCCAGGTCTTATCTCGGGAGATAACTTGGAAAACTTCCTTTTCTTGATCGTTTGCCATGTGAATTTACTTGTTAATTCAGTTTCTTCTATTGGTTGTTGCAACATTGGTACCTGCCACGCTGGTTGTTGTGTTATTTGTTCTTGCCCGTTAAAGTTGTGGGCCTGGCCCACTGGACAGTAATTTATTTGTGGTTGTGGAAACATTTTTATTTCTTTATAAATTAGACTATTTGTCTCTTTGATAATTTAATTGAGATGACATACCAGTTCGATGTTTTCAAAGATATCAGTCGCTCGAGGTTAGCAGTTTAATTTTAATCGCCTTTTGGCGCACACGTTCACTTCTCACTTGTAATCACACAGAGCACATTCATGCGACTTTACTCCGTGAAATTCAAATGCGTACATGCTACCAATGAAAATATTTCATACATTGTAAAACACGTTAGGAGGAATATTATACGAGGTTGTTTCAAATGAAATTGGATTGTGATTATACTTGTTTATTTACTAACTGAATTGACAAAAAAATTTTACCGCTTTTCTGTATAGTCCCCCTGCCTGTCAATACACCTTTTCCATCTGTCAACCAAAGCCTCTATTCCATCGGAGAACAATTCTTTTGGTTTTGTGCGAAACCACTCATGCGCCGCATTTTCCACGCTCTCATCATCCGGAAAATGCATCTCTTTTAAGTGCTCCAAACATACGGGAATCGCTTGGTGCTAGATCGGGAGAATACGGAGGATGTTCAATAACTTCAAATCTTAGTTTTTCTATTACTGCATTGGTTTCCATCAAGCAATGCGGCCGAGCATTGCCGTGTTGGAGCAAAACATCTTTTGACAGAAATCCTCGTCGTTTTGTCCTTATAGCTGGCTTCAGTTTATCTTTCAATAGGTTGCAGTATGAAGCACTATTGACTGTAGTACCCTTCATCATGTAATCTTCTACAAATACTCCTTTCTAATCCCAAAATACAGTCAACTTTAGCTTTTCAGCCGATGGAGCAGCTTTAAATTTTTTGGGTTTTGGTGATGCTGAGTGACGCCATTCTTTTGATGATTGCTTACATTCTGGCTGAAAATGGTGAACCCAGGATTGATCGCCAGTCACTATACGATTTAAAAAAGCAGCTCCCTATTTTTCATAACGTGACAGAAGAACGGTACAAGCTTCAATCCTTCTTTGTTTAAGTTCAGGCGTTAATTGCCTAGGGACCCATCTCGCACAAACTTTTTGGTATTTCAACTGCTCAAAATAGTTACTTATGATATGAGTGCTAAAAGTGACATTTTATTTTGAGAGAAGGGAAGTTTGGGACACGATGCCGAAGGCGGAGTGTCCCATCCCTTCGAACAAAATAAAATCACTTTTAGCACATATATCAAACACTATTTTTTCTACACCATTAAAAGTACAAATCAATGCATTTCTTATGTTATTAAATTTTTAAATGATTATTTCGAAATCTAATTATTCATGAAGTTTATTGTTGCTAAGGTAATGAAAATTCGATAGTTTGTTGACAAATAACTTCAAATCTCGTGACAGCGCCGAAGAAAGTTTTTTGTTTGCAAGTAAAACACTATCCACCTCAGATTACTTATTCTAACGGTAGTTTCTCTAACTGTACATTTAGTTAAGTAAATAAATACTCCTTTGATTTAAAATTTCTTAATTTTTTTTATAATATCGCACCAGTGTTAATAGTAAATCACGTCATTTACTTTTAGCACTAGTGCTAAAAGTAAATTACCTTTAGCACTGGTGCCATAAAATCACATTTTAGACACGGACAGCATGCGTTAAAAATTAAACTTTTACTGACGTTTGTAGAAAAACAATATTATATGTAGAACCGATACTCACATTAATTTTTGAAGCAATTTATTTTAGTTTTATGCGCCTGTTTTGTAAAATGAGCTCTTGAACGAGCTAAACAGCTACTTCCCTACACCTTGAGCATTCTTGAATGAATTTCAGAAGGATTCACTCCTTCTGCAGTTAAAAATCTTATCACAGAATGCATTTCTTCTCTGGTGCAACTTTGAAGCTGTCAACTGAGAAATTAAATTTTGTCTTTTGTTTCCAGACACTTGTAATAATCAATTCATGGTCTCCCTAAATGTGTGAACCAAGTGATTATTTTCATTATGGTAATAGGGAATATATTTAACTTAGTTAAAGCCGCAATCCGGATTTCATTTGAAACAGCCTCATACTTTGTAGAGGGTGCCCATTATGTATGGAATATAGTATATATCTCGGTAAATATCGACTTTATAAAAGATTTGTTTAACATTTTATTTTCCATAACAAGACAGCATTCAATTTTTTTTATTTTAGTAAACAAATGAGTAACGAATAACACTTTAATTTTTTTAAATAGCAATGTACCCTTTCACTAGGCTCATTTGATAGAGATTTTTTTTCTCTTTCGATGACATAAAATCTTAGTACCCGTATAGGTACCAGAAAATTTTTGAAAAAAAATGTAAAAACTGTTATAAAGTTAATTTCACCAATAACATGAATCTAGTTATCCGAGATCGTCAAGTATCTCATGCATCTACATTGTACAAAATAAAACAAATGAACGAAAAATAGTGTATGTCTCTTAACTAATTATAAAGCTTGAAGATAAAACGAAATTAGCAATAAAATGGTTTTCATGGTAATAAGTGTTCAAAATGTTCGCCATTAACTGCAAGGCAGTGGCCCAACCTATCACGAAAAGCTTGAAAAGAATTTCTGAGCGATCTAGGAGAAATTGCTGCAGCTTCAGCTTGTATTCGTTGCCCTAATTCGGCCAGATTCTGAGGTCGGTTTGTATACACTTTTGATTTTAAATATCCCCAGAAGAAGAAATCGCAAGGTGTAAGATCCGGAGATCGGGGAGGCCACTCCACAGACCCTCTTCTGCCTATCCAACGGGCCGCAAATACCACATCTAAATATCGGCGTACAGCTAAATGATAGTGGGGCGGTGCCCCATCTTGTTGAAACCAAAGATCATCAAGATTTGCTTGGCAAGCTGGAATAATTTGCTGTTGCAATAATTGCAAATAACGGTCACCAGTTAGAGTACCACGAATAAAGAAAGGTCCAATTATGTGATCTGCACAAATTCCCACCCATACGTTTAATTTTTGTGGTGTTTGGGTATGATTTTGGATCATCCAGTGGGGATTTTCAGCGGCCCAATATCGACAATTATGCCTATTTACTTTTCCATTTAAACAAAACGTAGCCTCGTCAGAAAAAACAATATTATTGAGAAAATTTGGATTGTTGTTGATTCGCTCCATCATAAATTCACAAAACTCAACACGTCGATCGTAGTCATCTTCGGATAATTCTTGCAGTAAAGTCGGTTTGTACGGATGTAATTTTTCTGAATGTAATATTTTGTGTATTGAACCTTTACTTACGGCATGGTTTAAACATAACTGACGAGTTGAAGTGTTTGGATTTTCTTCGATTTCTAGTAAAACATCGAGCTTTTTATCTTCATTTGTCGCAGATCTCTGCGGACCAGTCTTCGGCAGATCTTTAACAAAACCAGTTTCCCTAAACCGTTTCAAAGTTTTGCTAACTACTGACTGGGTAATTGGTTCTCGATTTGGATAACGCTCATTAAAAATTTCACATACTTCTAATTGTGTTCGTTTGCGATCCCCATAACCGACCATAATTAAAATTTCTATGCGTTCAGTTTCTGTTAAATGAACCATTTTTATTTTTCGATGCACCAACTTATTTAAATAAACAAGATTCTGTCACATTTATGGCCTACATTCAATTGTTAAGACAAATAAAAGAGATCTCGGATAACTAGATTCATGTTATTGGTGAAATTAACTTTATAACAGTTTTTACATTTTTTTTCAAAAATTTTCTTGTATACGGGTACTAAGATTTTATGTCATCGAAAAGAGAAAAAAAATCTCTATCAAATGAGCCTAATGAAAGGGTACATTGCTATTTAAAAAAATTAAAGTGTTATTCGTTACTCATTTGTTTACTGAAATAAAAAAAATTTATTGCTGTCTTGTTATGGAAAATAAAATGTTAAACAACTTTTATATACAATTTTTTTTTATAAAGTCGATATTTACCGAGATATATACTATATTCCATACATAATGGGCACCCTGTATATCTAGAGATTCGAAAATTACATAAAAGGTGCCTCACTGTAAACTGCTTCTGGGGTGTCATTGATAATAAGCAAATTATCCGTAAAACAATCAACCTAAAAGTTTTGATTTCTTCACTCTGCACTGAAAATTAAATAAAATTTCTGGAATGTATATGTAGGATCCTAATAGTGCTCGAAATGCTGAACAATTCTTGTATTTAATAAACTTATATTTTTTACCATCCATAAGTTCGTTGTGCATGCCGAGTTTATCTTGAGCAAAATATAGAATAAAAAGTATATTTCCTCCAACTCCTTTAAAATACTAGAACATTTTTTTTTAGTCTAAATGAAAATAGTAAATCTCAACATCCAACTTAGTAGAATTACACTTTACTTCCAAAGTGGTTCGTCTGGGCAAATCACAAACTATTTGTCTATCATAATGTCATTGAAAAACAACATTATTTATCCAACACAACTATAATTTGTCCACACAACTCACAATTATTATACTTTATGCAATTCTCCCATACTTCATTACAAATAAGGGATAATATTATGTATAAATTATATATAAAATAATTGTTATTATTATTATTATTGTTACTTTATTTTCATATTATTTTTTTTACTTACAATATCTTTAGAGCTAATGAATCGAAAGTAAAAAATAAAATTATTTCCACTCATAAAACGGGATGTAGAATTTGATAACCACAAATTGAAAACCTAATAACTTAATACTTAATTATCCACAGTGCATTTCATATAATAATAGAGACCAAGCTATTTAAATTTTAAATGAACTATCAATCATGCCCAACTATTAATATTATCGAATAGGTTCCCAAAGATAAGAAATTATGAACCAAAACTAATTAATCTTCTTTGTTCAAAGTCCTATTAAAAAGCAATAAAGATTCAATTTCTTATCTATACCAACCGATCAGCATAAAGCTAATAGAAAAGTTATATAACTAAAATTTATTGTCATGCCCACAGTTTTACTTTATGGCACAGTATAAAAAACATATGCATCTAAAAATTCTAAAATTAATATAGCTGCAATTAGTATAAACGAGTACTTACATCTCTATTAAATATTCGTCTCCTCGCTCGTTCGTATTCTTCCTCCCGTTCCTCGAAACTTTTGCTTCTTCTGTTCTCTAAGCTACACTGCCTATCGGGCGATTTAAAACTATAGTCTTCAATACTGTTAGAATCTCGTTTCAGAATGGATCTTCGCGGCTCTTCTACGAAAACTATATCTTCTTTGATATACTCTTTAAATGCAATATCGGGTATTCTGGTACACTTTGTTTTATTCACTACAACACATTTACCAGATGATTCTATGTTATGATCCATTCCAAAATAAGCGGCACAACGGTGAACTAACATTCGCTGATAACTCGACATCGGAGGAAATTTGTAATGACTTTTTCTGGAAAACAATTTTATTTTACGAATTTTAATTAGGGTCAGAATTATACAGTAATGAGTATCAGCCACATGGCACGTGTTAATTTTTAATGCTTGTTTTAATGAACTTAAGACATATATGCTAATAATAATTAGTATGGGAAAAATATTGACAATTAGTGATCTTGGCCACATCCAGTGGCGTAGCAGAAAATACATGGGCCCCCACAAAATAGTATAGAGGTATGATACCTATATTTTTGTCACTTGTAAAATGGATTGATCACACATAAACACGATTATTACTGAGAAATATAATTGAAGAATAATGTTTGCATATAAATAAGTATTTTAACTCCTAAGTAAAATATTAAAGTAAAACTACTTTGCTTGCTATAGAAATAAATTGAAAAGATAATATGGAATACAACTTACTTGTGAAATGTAGTTTTCGAATTGAGGTTATGACAACAGTCAAAATTGTCATTTGTATTGTTAAAAGCATTATTTTGAGAAACCGATGTTTTAATAAATTTTTATCAAAACAGTTTGTAATAGTTCTTAATTATGTTGGATTACTGCCCTGAAATGACTAGGGTATCAAGATCACATTTTTTCAGTTTGGCATTAGTGAAATTTTACAATTTTTATTAAATTGTTACAGTCCTGTCAACATACATTTTGTTATGAAATTCATTTATCAACAAATCCTAAACGTGCCATTATCAATGAGGGATCAAATATCAGTTCTGTTTTGAAGTTCTCTATAAAATAAAAATAAATGGTTTCTTGAAACTTATTAATTTGTATTATAAAGGCGAGTATTTATACAATCTTCTATTTATAAAATAAAAATATGGAAAGTTATTAAAAGTAGGGAATGATTATTTCCTTCATTTAATTGTTGTTGTTTGATTGAGCGAGATCTAGGACATGGTTTTCCAAGCTTATCTATGCACTCAGGCCATATTCGGCCCATTGTACACTCTAACTAAGAATTTTGCCTATCTGGGGTAGTTCCAACTCCAGCAGTTATTTCTAACGTGTCACGGATCGTAGTGACAGGCACCTACGGCTTTAACTGTAATAATATGCTGTTATTTTATACTACCCTGAGTGCCTTGTTTTTATATTAGTTAAATTAATAAATACAGGGTGTTCTGAAAGTAAAGGGACACAGCTTAAGTGCAGCTTCCTGAGGTCAAATGGGATTAAACGAACATACCTTGGTACAAAACTACTTCCTTAAGAAACTATGGCGCCTTACAAGAAAAAAATATTTTCTCTGTTTCGGCATTAGAATGACATTATTCTCGCACTACTTTTAAGACTAGAATGGAGTTCATTCTTAAACGATTTTGAGTGACATTTTGTTGTCAACGATTGGTATGCCTGCGGTCTGACATTAAGTGTATGTTCCCCGCTGAAAGACTTTATCAGATTTGAGTATTATCGCGGTCTGCGGAATTTAAATTGATATATTTTGCATTAAACTATAATGTCGATTTCGTGTTAAATAAACTTTGAAACGTCGAATTTCCGCAACTGAGAAACACAAATAGTTGCTGCCAACCTAACTATATTCTACCAAAAGTTTTCTAGAAACTGTCAACAATTTTTATAAAAAAAATTAAATAATTAACGTAAATGGAAGCCGAAACAGAGAAAATAGTATAAAAAACTCGTTACAGAAGGCCATTCAAGCACTCCTCCGTTCGGAAACTCGCCGCTACGCGGCTCGTGTCCGAATTTCGGATTCGTGCTTGAATATGTTGCCTTCTGTAACTCATATTTTAATATACTATTTACCATTAGGTATTACACCCATTTTGTTTCTGAAATACAACATTTCGGGAACAAGTTGGCGGATCAATCTGAAAAGGAGAAAGCCGAAGATTCTCAAGGTATAGACATTACTGCCTACTGTAGAAGGCGTTGTCGGCTGATTTTTTTTCGTATGTCTTATATTATAATGTTTTTTCCATTTGTTCTTATGTGTAAAGTTTACGATACAAGTTATTTTTACATAAACAAGTGTGCTTGGTTCATGTTGATACAATGTCCCTTTATTAAGAATAACGCACCTAAGCATTTCAGTGTACTAAACTGCATTTTTTACATATTTTCAAATTGCTATCAGTCAGTTTGACAATATTAAACCAGTGTATTGTTATTTTGCCGAGTTATCAAATTTTGAAGTAGTTGTGTTAAGTGTTTTAATTTGTCCTTAAAGCTACTGTATATTAACATTTAGAATACGAAAATATCAACAGTATAGCTTGCCGGATCTAACCTTGCTTGTGAGTGAACATTGCGCACTACCACGAAAATGGTAGGGGAGGCTAGGAGATCATTTCGTCGTGTGTTTGTAGTAGTCAACATCGCTGTACACTCTAGTAAAAAGTGCGTGCAATGGAGTTTCAATCTAAAATATACACTGTAATCCTCTCTGTTCCTCCTAGTGTCCACTCTTTCACGCGCCGCGCAGCCCCCACCAACAAGATGAAATCAGTCAAGCTGTAATGCTTTTACGACGAGAACGTTCAGTTTCCCCTGAAGTGTATGTGTATCAATTTACAGCTTGATCCGCTATTTTGTTTCTAAAATATACCCAATGTGAAAAATACTTTTTCTTCTTTAAGACGTCATAACTTCTTAAGGGAGCAGTTTTGTACTACGGTATGTTTGTTTTAATAGATCCCATTTAACCTCAGGAAGATATAGTTAACCTGTGTCCCTTTACTTTCTGGACACTCTGTCTAATAACTTATATTTCTTTCATTTTATACACATGTTTGACATTTTAAAACGCTTGGTCATTTCAATAGGTATCCACAATTTAGACAAAACTAGGGCATAAAATTATAAATAGACAATGAATTTGTTAATATTCTAAAACAACAAAAACAAATTTAAGTTTCAAGGGAAACCGATACGGAGATATTTCACTAAACACAAATCCATACTCATAAAAGAAACTTACATTTTATCTTTGGCAAGATTGACTAGTTCTTGTTCAATTCGTAGCATAAGCGCTCGATCCTTAGCATTTCTATTTAAAGTTTCGGCAATAAATTGTTCAAGGTCAACGCCTGTCGTATCTGTGTATTGTTCAGAACTACTATCTGCAATGATAATATTACCACAACCAACTTAACCCACATAATATCATTGTCCTACCTCTACTCAAGCACGGTGAATTAGATGAACTACCTTCAAAACTACCCTGTGACGAACTCTGCTGTCGCAGTTTGCCTCGGGTAGCTCTACTAACCGTCAAGGTATTTGAGCTACCGACAACATTGTTATTAATATTACTACTTAAATTATTGTTAATATTTCTCTCGTGGTTCTTCAAACATTTAGTGCACGCTTGATTTGTGCAGTCGCATATGCCCTTGTCGTTTCTGTAGCTCCTTCGACACTGCATCTGACTAGTTTCCTCAATTATCTTAAAGGAACCGCTCTCGCAGATGTGCAACTTCTCCTGGCTGCCGTGGCTGCAGTGCCTCGGACTCCCGCACCTCTGCCCTTCGCCATAGCCGCTGTCAGCAGCTTCAACTTGATGGTTGCACACCTGCAATTTCAAGCTTTCTACATTTTCGGACAACTGTGGAGACGTGCTCTGCGGTGAAGACCTCGATATCGGAGAAGGTACTAGGGTGGAGGTGGGAGAGACATTGTAAAACGGTGAGCGGCACGGTGAATTACCCCTACTTATAGATGGACTTAGAACTACTACAGGCTTAGGTATTGTAGGCGAAGGAGATTGACTCGGAGAAGAATTCGGTGAAGGAATGAGTTTGATGCATGGAGATATAACGGTTGCATGAGGAGGATCGCGCGGGGGAGACGCTTCTTCTCTCATTGCATGGCTGCGGACAAGCACTTTTAGTTTGGAATTGGTCTGAAATCAAAAGGTTACATAAGTATAAAAAAAAATGTAACCCAAACTAGATTTCTTTTTAATATCAGTAAACCAAGTAGAACAGACAAGATCATAGGAGAAACGAGGTAATTGGATGACGTATAGGAAAAAAACATAAAAACATTGGATTGGGAAAACTCATACACGGTGTGTTCCAAATTCAAAACTCACAAAGAAAAGAAGTATAAAACAGCTTTGGTTAAATGAGAAAAAGCATACGCATTTAAGAGATCTACCGAGTGGTGTGTGCTTTAGGTTTTCAAAAGAAAAAAATACGCAACTCTATTTGATAGAAGAGATAAATTTTAAATTATTTTTTAAAACAGTAATTTTGTTCACATCGGATTGTCTTTTGTAAAAACGAGCTCCTTCGTATTAATAATATTTAACTTATGAACAACATAAATTGTTATTGTATTATATTTAGGAAATAACACAAACTTACAATTTGAAATGGTGCTCATATGAAAATATTTGCAGAACAAAATTAATCTTAAGGGTCTACTAAAGTGACTCAACATAGGCTAAAATTAACGTTTTCTATTATCACCGTAACTACGTTAATAGGCAACCTTCCCAATTGCGGTTTTTAATAACTAGTAGACAACATATTCAAGATTGAAATAATGTGAATAAATCATCAAAACATCATAAGAATTTCAGATAAAAAAATGATCAAAAGTTGTGCTAAAATACGGTAAAATCAATCAACCTCAAAATGTATCTGGCTTTTTCACAATCAGAACAATGCCACGACTCGGTTACCAATTTGCTTTATCGTATATTATATGTATGTCGTTCACAATGGCTGCAGTTCGTTCGCCAGTGTTCAGGTAGACGACCCTAAACTCCGTGGCAGATAGAGAAACGAATATAATAGTTTGTCAATGTAAAAAGGTACGGTGGCTTTGAGACCCCCATAACACGAATTAGAATTTAAAACCTAGTACAGCCTTCTTCCTAAGCAAATCATGTTTCCTTTCTTTATGTTACCAATATAAAAGTAGTTCATCATCATGTTTTTCTATTAGAAAAATTGGATAGAGTCGAGGTTATAATTTTATAATAACTAGATATATCGTGACCCTGGGATTATACAGGGCGTCAATTTGAAAATATACACTGTGTTATATCTCTGGATGTACAAAAGTATTGAACTTTTCTAGAAAACGTTTCGGAGAACCGTCTTGACTCGTAAGGTAACGTTTCCCTTTCAACCCTTCGGCTCTTATTAGATACCCCAACAAAACAATTTCAAATGGTAACACCCACCTCGTTAAAAAGCTCTTACCAAAATGCTATTTAATAGTAGCAAACGTCTTTTTCAGACTCGTTTCGGAAAAATTAAAAAATGAAACTCAAAAGGTTCGGAAGCAATTATTGTATTTCAAATTTCAAAATATTAGTTTGAATGTTCAAAATGATTTCCATTATTCTATAGGCAATATTAAAATCTACTCTCAAATTCTCTTCGAACATTTTGAAAGGCTGGTTGCGGAATAGCACGGTACTCCTGAACTATGCGTTGTCGCAATTGTGCGATGGACTGACGCTGAGTTTTATAGGCAACATATTTTAAGTAACCCCATACAAAGAAGTTTAATCGGGACATCTTAAGGGCCATTCTATTTTTCTTAAATATTTCAGGTAAACAAATATTTGCTACTATTGAATAGCATTTTGTAAGAGCTTTTCAACGACGTATCACAAGATGGGTTATTATTTGAAATTTTTTGTTGGGGTACCATGAATCTAATGATGAAGATTACCTTCGAGTCATGATGATTCCCCCTCCATTTTGTAGAAACGTTTTCTAGAAAAGTTCAGTACCTATTTTACTTCCATAGATATGACACAATGTACGATTGCAAATATTTTGGTATCTTTTAAATGACGCTGTATAGTGTATGGTAATATAAAAGAATCAAAAATACTACCAATTTGATCTTTCAAATAAACCACAACTAATGACCTTATAAATGTGCACTTTTTTTCGCATTTGACCGAAGCTTGTATATCTCCTACCGTTCCCAAGACACCAATGGTGAAATTAAAGTGCGTTATCGATATTGCGGTCGTCTAATGTAGTGAAAGACTATCGTTTAATGGTATTTTGACAAACTACCAGTGTAAACAGTAAAATCGATGGACAACTGACTCAACGAAGTATCAACATGCTTTTTTACCCATAAAATATATTTCTGGTACAGCAACTTAGGTCACAAAAAAAAAGAATGTTGCGGAGTTGGGAAGGTTGTAATTAAAACGGATGGGTTACTTACCCTTCCTCTCGGTTGAGGGGGTGATCTTTGCCTTTCAGATTCGGTTTCCATGTTGGTATTTATACCCCTCTGTTGCATCTTTTTTGTTAAGTATGATCTTTTGTTTGCCTATAGCTGAAAATATCTTTTCAGTAAAGCATCACCTAGCAGACTCGGCTACATACCGAGATATCAAATCTACCCTTTCTTCCATGAGTTGATCTATCGGCTAACTTAAAAATTTTTCAAAATTTTGTTTCCTTAAAGGAAGCCCTTTTCATGATGAAATTGAACAGCCTGTAACAAAAAATTAAAATTATTTAATATATTTAAATGTGGCATAAAACAAAAAAGATATATCTGGCTATTCTACACTCAATCAATGTTTACTTAGTTCATTCTAATGGAAACGATGATTGGATGTACATTCCGGGGGCGTATATTGAAGGTGCGCTAGATTTCCAACGTACAGCCAGGAAAGTATTGCAAAAATATTTGTTTAACCTTTATAAAATTTTAATAAGCAGGCTCTCACTTTTACATTTATCCAGTATTGACAATACAAGTGCACGTTCGCTATAATTCAATCCACACCCCTTGACGAGAGGGTCAGGATAAGCGAAAACATTCGGACTGTTGCTATGAGTGTACTATCATAGGTGTGCAATGTTTCTCGGTGGATTACACTTAATATTTACTGATAAGCAAAAATAAAATACATATACCTACTAAATTGTTAAGAATGTAAAGGTATTATTGAAAACATTTGTCACGGCGACTTTCTTAGCAAAGTTATGAACATCTTTTTGAACGTCTGATAATTTTGATCATTTGCTTTCGTGAATTCAACTGATACAAGAAGCAGTTGATAACGCTAACAATCGCCGGGTGCACATGAAGGTAATATTGGTCAAAGTTGTAATCGACGTCACTTTTTTATATTACACTTCATTTTCAACCTCCTTTTGGAAAAAATAAAAGCCACGCAAGCACTATGGGCCTGTAAAAGAATAATAGGCAAAACATGTGGAGTGAAACTAACAATGGTCCTGTGGATCCGTACCAAAGTAGTAGTACCCACAGTGACATATGCCTCTTTGATCTGGTGGCGCAAAACCAGCGATAAATCAGTAAAAAACTGAACAGGTTCCAAAGACTGACATGTTTGGCTATAATAGGAGGCATGACCACAACTACAGGGCTAAATAAATGGATATGGGAGGCTCTTCCCAAAAGAAGAAACCATACCAAAATATTCAGAGCAATTAATGAAAATAGCGTCCTAAGAATGCATTCAAATTTTGATTACGACTTCCGGAAACCTTTTAGGGCAATAGTAGCTGAAAGGGGCAGAAAGAAGAAAAACCAAGAGCTGAAAAACCGCAAGAGACATCTGGTATACACACGGATCAAGAAGCATCAGCATCAATCTGGGATCCTTCGCTATTGTTTTCCAAGCTGAAACCATAGCCACATCATGGGCGCAGACGATAATCAATAGACGTTACCATCCCAAAACAGTCTACCAGCCCTGAAGGCTTTACAGAGTGTGGTTGTACGCTCCACTATAGTAAAGGAATGTTTCAAAACACTAGCGACACTGGCAGAATATAATAATTCTGGAATGGGTACCAGGACATCAAGGGTTTGAAGGTAACGAAAAGGCAGGCGAACTAGCCAAAAAAGGCGGTGAAGAGCCGTTGATGATACAGAATCCACAGCTAAATCGAAAGAGTTTCTGCAACTGAGCAGTAAACAAACAAAGAACGCTATAGAACTCATGAAGGGACATTGCGGCCTCAATAAGCACCTTAACACCATAAGCGTGTCAGAAAACCCCTCCTGCCGATTTTGCAGGGAGGAAGATGACACACCATTACATAGCTTATGTGACTACCCAACGTTGACAGCCAAACGAAACCGACACTGCGCGATACACTTTTCGATACTCGATGAGATAAAAAAGATGCGTCCGTAACTACCAAGCTTAACTTTTTAGGGATGCAGAAGTGATGAAGTGAGCACATAGCGGGTACAATAAGCCAATGACCTTCATTACGAACACATTAAACTTTGGTTTGGTCAAGCATAGCAACTAGGATATCCACAAGGCGGTAATACATTTTTTCCACTAGCTATTAGTCAATGAAAATTGTACCAACAATGTCATAATTTATCTATCAAAGAGTACGCACAAATTTTCATTCCATACTGTTTTCCCTGACTAAACTGACTGTAGCCATATTCAGAAATGAGTGAACAACCGTTTACATAGGGAAATATAGAAAAGCAGCAAACAAGTTACCTGAACCGTGTGTGGGATTTCTCACTAAACTATGCATTTTTTGGTACCCAAATTTTATGTTACCCTTCTCCAAACGAGCTACTGAACAGATAGTGGAAATAAAATGTTACTATAATAAAATAGGCGTTGAATGCCATATTGATAAATTATCCACCAATTCACAAGTGAGTTTTGTTTACAATAATAGGAACTATTCAGTAGTTAACAATCTTTCAACAAAGCAGAATCTTCTCGATAATTTCAGCCAGATATTTACCATTCTTGAATTTATATTTTCGTATTTTATATCATGTAAAATGGTTCAATTTATAATTTGACGTGCGCATTTGATAATCTATGTAAAAACCACTCGATAACCTTTAAATAAATGTGGACGTTGATGAAAATTAATTTGTTATTATTTCACGTAATTATATTGCAAATACCAAGAAAAAAGAGTTGCCAGGAATAAAACCCGGCGCTTTTGGTGAAATGCAAGAATCAGTCCCCATTGTTATTCCACTGTTCATTAAATGTTATTGGGTTAGTAATTTTTAAAGAAAATTATATATTTTCTGAACGGAAAAAATTATTTTAATGTTAGATTTACAGTGTTAGTGCTATTTGAAAAATATATCAAAGAACTTTCCCTAGGCTTAATGAAAATTAGGGTACCGCAAGTTTAACAAATTCTTAGCAACGATGTTAGAAACGAGATAAGAATAGAGCAATTAAAGCGAGAACGAGTAAGGTTATGTGATAAAAAATGGGTACACAGGGACATGCATTCAGTTTCTATATAATTTTACAGTTAAGAGCTACTTCACTTTTACAAAAGATTATACACGTTGGGCAACTTCTGGGCAAGGAGACACAAATATTGTTTTCAAGGATTGATAGAAAGCATTGGGGGAAGATTTCCGCAATTAAACTTTGAAATACGTATACTTTTTAAATCAGTTTTTTTTTCGTAAAGTACTATTTCGAAAATTTAATCTGTTTACTCCAAACCATACTACCCTTATTTTTAAAATTATATGTTTAAGTTAAAATTTTAATATTTATAGGCTAAGGCTATTACAGTAATGTTAACTTCATTCTTCAAGATGTATAGTCATTAAAGACGCATTCTCAAAACATAGTGTTTTCACTTCAGTGGTGTTCTAAGAAATTTAATTAGTAAAAAAATGTTACAAAAAAAAACAAGCCAGCTTCCTAAACTGATGAAAAGTAAAACTTAAAATTTTAAATTATATTTTTCAACAGTCTATTTCATAAACTCTTTTAATTAAGTGAAAATATCTACAGTGAATAAAGAAAACAAAATATAAGAGCCGCTAAAATACATAGGGCAGAAGAAAAACGTAGAGAAGCACCGTGTATAATAAAAAAATTTTACGAACAATCGAGAAGTGTTGCTGCATTAAGAAAACTCTTTAACGTAAGTACATTTTCATCCAACACGTAAAACAGAATGTTCCCTTAAATATAACTATCCATGATATTTAAATATACAGGGCGTCGATTTGAAAACGTACAATGTGTTATATTTCTGGAAATAAAGTCCTTATAAAGCATCAGGTAACGCAAGACGCCGATCACATATCAACGATGGCCGTTACCAGTATGTACTTCACAATAAAACAATAGAAGTAATTACTAAATACTGCAAACGGGCAAATTATTTAAATTTTATAAATTAGACAACCAAATATGATAAATAATAAAGAATTCGGGTTATACGTCACAATATAATTTCTGTAATAGCACGAAAATAAAATAGAAGAAGCATTAAGAAACAGCGGCAAAACCAAGGAATGGAAAAGACCAAAAATGCTTGGTAGGGATTTTGTTACAGCTATAAGAGACCAAAATGGAGTACTCATCACTGACGGAAACCGTATTCTGAAGAGAACGGAAAAATTCTATGAACAGCTGTTTGATTCTAAAATGCAACCAGCATCTTTCCAAAACAGGAAAATAATAAATGTAAATTTGGAAGAAGTTCCTGACAGAAGTTTTTGAAATAGAAAATGCAATAAAAAATTTAAAAAACAATAAATCAGCCGGGGAAGATGCTTCGTGAAATGTTAAAAGCTGACGGGGAGAAATTATTAAACCACCTAAAAGACTTGTTTAATCAATATTTAAAAGAAGAAAAGATACCATTAAACTGGAATAACTCCATAGTGGTTTTGCTACACAAAAAAGGGAGAGAAAAAAAATTGGAAAACTACAAAGTCTTCTATCACAAGTGTATAAACTGTTTACAAAAAGACTAACAAATAAACTTGACCAATATCAGCCAAGTGAGCAAGCAGGCTTTCGTAAGGGATTCGGTACAAACGATCATCTCCAAGCAGTTCGAAATCTTATAGAAAAGACCAAAGAGTATAATATGCCACTATGTCTAGCCTTTGTAGATTTCGAAAAGGCATTTGATTATAGAAATACAAGCTATCCTAAATTCATTACAAAACAGCCGTGTAGATCACAGATACACAAATATAATCCGGAACATATATGATAAGACAACTTTGACAGTTAAACTCCATACACAAACAAACCCTATAAAAATGAAAAAGGGGGTCAGGCAGGGAGATACAATATCTCCCAAATTATTTACATCGTGCTTAGAGGACATCTTTAAAACGTTTGACTGGGATAATAAGGGAATTAGTATATATGTCAAAAACCACCTTAGATTCGTAGATGACGTTTTGCTCATTGCAGGTAATGTCCAGGATTTAAAAGAAATGTTATCAGATTCAGAACAAAAATCATAAAATAAATACTGCTAAAACAAAAATTATAAACAGTGAGGGCTTACGAGCCAACATCATGCTAGGTAGCAACGTCACTGAAGATGTAGAAAGTGTTAGAAATACTTATCCATCTAGTTGCTGTGGTGTTGCAAATTAATTCATTAACAAGTGAATTGTAACTTTTAATGTTCTTTCAAACGTTTTTTACAAATATACCTTTAAATATTAATCTATCTAAAGTACATTATTATTTAAAGATTAAAGTGTTACACACCACGATCCACTATTCTTCTACAGAAAGTTATATATATTTAGGACAGACAATTAGCATAAATAAAAACAACGAAGAAAAAGAGATAAACTGACGAAGTACACTGGCATGGAGAGCGTTCAGCAGTTGGGGAGAAGTATTTAAAAGTAACATTGAACCAAAACTAAAAACCAAACTGTTCAACCACAATATTCTACCAGTTCTCACTTACGTTTCCGAAACATGGACACTCACGAAACGAAACAGTCAGTGGCGGTTGCACAGAGAGCAATGCTGCGGATAAGTTTAATAGATGGAAAACTCAATGCTTGGATAAGAAGTAAAACGAAGGTGGAAGATGTAATAGTAAGGATACTGAAACAGAAGTGGAGTTGGGCCGGACACGTGGCAAGATTGGAGGATAATAGATGGACGAAAGTGGTAGTGAAATGTAGACCTAGATAACGAAAAAGATATAGGGGAAGACCCCCTATGAGATGGACGGACGATATTAAGAGAGTGGCAGATTATGACAGGATTCAAAAAGTGAAGGACAGGCAGAGATGGAAAGCATTGGAAGAGACCTACATCCGATCTGGATCGATATAGGCAGATAGATAGATAGAATTTCTGCAAGGTTTCCAATCCAAGGTTTTTGGTAATATTTTGGATACGTTTATATTCTCCGTAGGTAAAGTTTTGACAGACATTTTTACATTAGTTTGGTACATTACAAAAGTAAGATTATAAAATTTTTAAATCGTTAGTAACTTCATGGAAACATGCAAATACATAATTCGATAAAGTGCATTACGTGATTCGTAATAAGGACTTTATTGAACTTTTCTAGAAAACGTTTATACAACATGGAGGGAGAATCACCATGACTCATAAAGAAAACATACCCCATTCAATCACTCAAGATTACGGT
Organism: Limonius californicus; assembly: GCA_014611495.1. Classification (NCBI taxonomy): domain Eukaryota; kingdom Metazoa; phylum Arthropoda; class Insecta; order Coleoptera; family Elateridae; genus Limonius; species Limonius californicus. The sequence goes on along the minus strand of JABXWE010011247.1, from coordinate 4,541 downwards.
ACACCACAAAAAAAGTTAAATAGTAAATCCCACCTTGTGTTACTTTATTGAAAAGTTCTTACAGAATGTTATTAAATAGTAGCAAACAATTCTATTACCTGACTTCAAATGGACACCCTGTATGAAAAACCGCCGTTGTTGCGTATTTTGGACATAATTCTAACAAGTCTGTACCAGAGATGAATTTATGGTCGTAGTAGTGCCGTCAAAATAGAGAAAAAGCTTCCTTCACTTAGGTAAATTTTAATGTAACGGGTGAAAAGTAGTAGATGCTTCTTTAGAACATATTCGCCTAATTTATCTTATTAAGTTGGTTGTAATTGCAATTTTTTATTGAAAAAACTTCATTATATTTTTATTGTTTTATACGCTATATACCTTACGTGTACACCGGTCAATAGCACAGGAGCAACCAAAACAAAATCAGTTCTTTCTTTTACTTCCCAATGTAGCTTAAACTACAAAAAAAAATTACGTTACCTAAATTTTCATATCATAAGGGAGTTTACAACTTCCTCTTGCTACACAATTATAAAATTGTCCTATAATGCCATAAGAGTTATTATAATTTAATTTTAACAAATCCAACCAAAAGCGTTTTTATTTTTAGTTGCCATACGTAAATTCTTGAAATGATCTAACGTTTTTCGTAATTTAATTTTTGCCTAGATCATCTGTAACCTATTCGTAATTCTGAGCATGTATACACGAAATTACACGGTATTAAAACGTACTCATAACACTATTGTAGTTCACAACCTACTTCATATGCGATAAAATAATGCACTTTTTAACGACTTTTTCTATTGCTAGTTATGTTCTATTATTAATTCATTAATATTTACGAAGGACAAGAACAAATGTTCTGACTATTCTCCAGTAACCTTGTTTCCACGGCATTATACAGGCTGTTTCAGACCACCCGTCTCACCTTTTTTAAAAACGCGATGATCTGTAAAGTTGAAACCAATTTTACTGTGAAAGCATATACACAGAATTTATTGACAGTACTAGAAAATTTCGGGAAAACCCGGAAGTAGGGAAACCGGAAGTATGGAAAACCGGAAGCAACTTAGAATTTTCAAATGAAAGCATAGGTCATGTTTGGTATCGTGGGATAGGGATTTAGAAAGAATTCTTTTTGTTTTTTGATACCTCTTACGGTTGAAATACTAATTAAAAAAAAAGATAAAACTAAACAATAATTTAATTATTTATGTTTCTTAAATAAAGACGTTCAGAATGTCTCATTTAAACAATTCCGTGCTCTATGGATTGCTCGGAGGACTTCTTCGGGGGAGAGCGAACGGCAAGCATCTTAAATTTTTTGTATCATGTCCAGCCTTGTGGTGGGACGTTGTTGGTAGACGAGTTGTTTCAATCGTCCCCATAAGAAAAAGCCCAATGGTGTTAGATCGGAGGAACACGGTCGCCATACCTTCCTACTTCCCTACTTACTCATCTTCTGGGGGAACAGTTGTTCTACTGAACGTCCCGCAATAACCGAAAAATGAACTGGGCATACGTCTTGTTGCAGCTACATGGAGACGCTCGTTACCAATGGAATATCTATCTTCTGACAGCACATCAAGAATATTTTCAAAGAAAGTCGGCGTACATTATTGCATTTAGAATTCCTTCGTAGAAGTAAGGTCCTAATATTCGATCTCTGAAGAGACCACACCAAACTTTAAGAATCCATTTGCTTCGACTGTCCTGCAACCACTGTGGCTTTTCTTGGCTCTAATGTTTAATTGGTCGCTGATCTCTATTATTATTGCAGTGAATTTGACCGGTTGTTACTGTTAGCACACGATTAGCAAGACGTTGGAAAACTTCGAGAGTAGTGAACACGACTACCTTCTAACTACTTAAGAATAATACGTAAAAGCAAAAGATTGTAATTACTGAGCAAAACACAAATCAAAAGGATCACAACAACAAATTCTAAATATTAGAACAATTGAATTATGATTAACAATTAAATGGAAGGTATGATTTTTAAATCGTAATAAGAAAAGTAATCACGTTGTGGGAATTACCTTTTTTTTTTAATATTTCCTCAACCGTGAGAGATATCAAAATAAGTTTCCAATAAAAAAAATTCTTGTTAAAATACCTATCCAACGATACCAAACATGACGTATGCTTCCAATTGAAATTGCAAAGCTGCTTTCAGTTTTCCCCACTTCCGGTTTTCTCCGGTAATTTCTAGTAGTGCCAATAAATTCTCTTCATATGCTTTGGTAGTAAGAATGTTTCATGAGCTTCACAGGTCATCGCATTTCAAAAGAAAATGGATGGGAGGGGTGGTCTGAAACAGCCTATATATTATATGTAAATATATTCAAAGTGAAGCCCTCCCCCCTCAGCCATAAAAAAATCCACGCCAGTACGATAAAAAATTTGATCGAACAATATTTACAATCCATTCCATTACATTTTAAGTTTTGGAAAAAGAAATAACAATTAAGATTCAGTCAAAAGAAATAAAGCTGCCATTTAAAACTAATCCTAATTGTACTTGATATTACTCTTCAATAGCAATTTCCCGCTAAAAACAGAACTGTCTTTTCTACCTGGTCTGGTGGACGCATCAACTTTCCCGCGACCTTTTTTAATGACGTAAGAAGAGCTGTTTTTAGCCCTTCCTATAATTAGACTAATAAAATGAGAGACGACGTATTAATTTGATGAAACCCGACGGGTAGGTACATTAAGGCATGCATTGAATTAACAATGCTATGAGTTTTTCATGGAGTCGGTGACGTTTGGTCACGCCAAAATAAACCGCCTGTGTATTTACACGACAGTTTTTCCCAAACAGATTTTCATCGTGCTTTTTGTATCCCTGACGTAAAACTTCAGATGTGTGCTTTTTATGCGCCAATAAAAACGTCGATACGCGATAATAGGCGAACGTAAACATTATGGCCCGCATTTTAATGATGGGAATACATTATTTTCGTAGTTCTCGAATTTAAAACTTCGCATGTGGAGACAATATGTTCGTTAAGCCGAGCTTTTTATCGATTTGAAAAGTTTATTTTTACTTGCGGCGGTTAAAAATAGCAAAACATCATCTTCATGGGAAATTGAAAATTTTTCTGCTAATTTTATTGATTTACTTTCATGTATGTTTGAATAAATAATTTTGAAGCTTCGCTTGAGATATGATAATCAATTATCAACCGATTGATAAAACCATCTATTTGTTGATTATGCACGGTTCAATTAATATTACAAACACTTAATTTTAGGATATTTGCCACGTTTAAGGTAACTGTGACATGACGAAAGTAAAAAAGCAAAAAAGCCAAAATAATCGATTAATCGAAATTATATATCAATTATTCGAATGTCTGATAAATCGACGGCCCGCTTATTATATCAACCAAAACTAATTTTGTTTATTTTTATACTTACATACAAGGTAGAAACAGTGGACCGGAGTATTAATTTCAGTGCAGTTGCCGATTGTGGTAGTCAACGGTAATTACACGATTTTGATCAAATCAAATGTGTTTAATGTTGCCTATTGAAATTATAAGAGGGTATTTCAAATTGTTTTGGTCTGGACAATCTTATTCATCCATTAACTTTCTGCTTTGCACGGGTAAACCAGAGATGCATTGCATATGCGTTTCTAACAACAGAAAGAAAAAACCAACGAATATTTATCGCAGGAAAAAAGTTGTTTACTCTTCAAAATGCAGAAATAGATGCAATATTTTTAAAATGGCTTACTACATTGCAAGCTGGGTTGCAAAAATATGTTTGCGACCAATAAACAACCATTATCATCATCATCATTAATATTCATTATAATAACCCTCGTTTGTACCGCTTGCGCAGTGTCGAGGCGGTGTGAGGCAAAGCTAAGCTAGTTTGTGCAATGCACAACAAGGCCCGACTCTATGGGATGTCGTGTTGGTGTGAAACCGTGCTTAATTTGTCTGTTGTGTGTGTGAATGTTTCTGTTTCTGGTCTTGTTACTCCTCTAATGCGACCGTAATACGAGGAGTGCCATTAATTTGATCCCCATGGCAAACGGAGACGGGGACCCAGTACCGATCACCCAGGGTATTAGAAAAATTTCCGACCCCTAGAGTGATTCGAACCGGGAAGCGTTTGGACTATTACATCCAAAGCTTGGCTCTCCTACCACTGAGCCATCCCCGCCCTTAATAAACAATAAACCAATAAACAACAATTTTGTAAAATGCTTTTGTGGCATTAGTAAAGTGTTAGAGCATACTTATTATCAAATGAGGTAATTATCTTAGAAATAATTTAAATAAGCTGTAATAATTTACAATAACGATTTTAAACAAAAACTATTGTTTTTATTATCCCATATACAGGGTGTCCTTTAAATACCTTAAAAGCTTCAGGTAGCACTCTTCTGTAAGAAATACAGTCCTCAAAAACACTAACACGAACTTCCTATAGTGCTTAGTTTCCTCACACGAGACACTTAAAGAATATTATACTTGGCAACGTTGACGATGTCTTTGCATTTATGGAGAATTTAATTAGTA